>CAIGRF010130560.1:0-14234 GCA_903798235.1 Fraxinus ornus | reverse complement strand
CGAAACATATTTTCGTGAACAGGATGTAAGTTTTAAAATTATCAAATGATTAGGGTTTATATGAGAGTGGGCGCTGCTTACCAAATGAAATTGGAATGGAAAGGAGAAGGATAAGACCCAAATGTTGGGCTAACAAAAAAATTAACTTGGCTGGTTCGTTTAATTAATTTTCTAATTTGTTTAGAAAAAATAAAAAAAATTAAATTAATTAATATAAAAAATTATTTAGATTTGGTTCTTATTCGGTTCTTGGTCTAGAACCGAGAACCGACCTAAATCCATCGATTCTCTTTCAAATACCCATTTGAGTATTTAACTTATGAAGAACCACTCGGTTCGATTCGATGCGATTCAATTCGGGAGTTTTGTCCATCCCTAATTGTATCCAATCGAGCTGCAGGTGTAAAGACCTCAATATAATCCACCCACATTCTTGAGTATATTCATTGCTACCAATCGGGCCTTGTGTTTGTCCACCTCTCTGTTCTCATTAAGTTTAGTCTTGTAATCCTATTTTTCTCCAATCTTCTTTCCTTCACGGGTAAATCTGTCAATTTTCATGTATCATTCCTCTCTATAGGTTCTATCTTTGCATCCATTGATTTTTTCCATTTTCGACTCTTCATAGCCTCTTTAAGTAAATAAGATGGGATAACTGCCAGTAAACATAGTTAGATATGTAGTGTTTTCTTCCTTAGAAAGACATTTTCTACTGTTATAGTCTCTCATCCACACGGGTGTCCTTCTAACTTTTCCTTTACTAAAACTAGGTGGATCCTTAATAACCTTAATTGACTAATCCATATCACCTTTCACATCTCATGTTGTGTTATCATGATAATCAGGTTCAGTGTTTCCTTCGCTATGTCCTCCATTATTGTCACTTGTTGTTTCTTTGTCATTTTCTCCCTAATCAGGTCAGCTACAATATCTCCTTCGTGACTCTTGTACAATTCTCAAATATTTTCTTCTTCAAATATCAAATCTCTGCTTACTATCATCTTTTGTGTTATTGGATCATAAATCTCTATGACTTTGACTCCTCACTAACTCTTGAGTAAATTGCATCTCATGCTCTCATTATCAAGCTTAGTCTTCTTAGTATTAGGAATATGAACGTGTGAAATGCAGCCAAACATCAATTGATGGTTTGGATCTGCTCCAAACTTCTTTTGGAGTCTGATTTTAGTGCAAGAGTTGGACTTCTATTCAGAACATAGATAGTCCAATTGACTGCTTCGGCCAAAAAGTTTTAGGAATCTTCTTCTCGAAAAGTATGTTTCGAACCATATTCATAGTGGTGATATTCTTTCTCTGCAACCCCGTTCTATTGAGGAGTATATGTAGTTGTTATTTTGTCTACGAATGTCATTTTCTTTACAAAAATATGTGAAGTCATAAGATGTGAATTCTCCTCCTGTGTCAGTGTAAAGAAATCTGAAATGTGAACTAGTTTCTTTTTCAACATGACTTTTATAGTTCTTGAAAGTGATAAAAGATTCTAACTTCTGTACCAAGAAATAAACCCAAGCTTTGAGGGTAAAATCATCAATAAAAATAATTATGTACCTTTTCATGCTATTTGAAGTAGGTTTAATTGGTCCACATATATCAACATGGACCAATTGTAAGATTTGAGAAGCCCTCCATGTGTTCTTCTTTGGAAAGGAATTTCTTCGTTGTTTTCCTTTTAAGCAATCTTCACACACCTTCGAAGAAGTTGTAATTTGGGGACTACCATTCACCATCTTTTTGTTGCATAATTTTTAAGCTAGTGAAGCTTAAATGTCCATATCTGCAATGCTAAAGTCGAGCTTGATCTTCTTTAAGAGAACTCAAGCACGTGTCTTCTTTTTTTGGTTGTATTCCAAAAAACAAGATAAACATTCTGTTAGATGACAACGAGTCACCATAACTAAACTTTGTTAGATGAAAATGTAGTCACCATAACTAAACTTCTCTCGGGATGATAAATCTTACACTTCCCATGTTGTATGGGATTGTAAGTCCCTTTTCTTGTAGCTATAACATCCCGAAATTTTTATGGCACATTTTCATAATTTTGAAAAGTTGAGGAATTAAAGTGAAATATATTTTAAATTCTTATATTTTTTTGGTCAAATAAATAGATTTTGATAATATAAGTTTTAATATATGAATATTAGACTCTTTTTGTAGCTTGTAATTAATTAGACATCTTCGACTCGAGAAAAAGTTGTTTTGGATTATACTATGTCAAGTTAAATTCGATTAAAAGAATAAAATGTTAATAGAATTGGTAGGGACTTGGATTATTAATTAAGTAAAACATTTTCCCTCTTTTAACCTTTTCCACATGTGATTTTATTTGATATGAAACCATTAGCGTTGGATTATTAATTAAGTAAAATATTTTCCCTCTTTTAACCTTTTCCACACGTGATTTTATTTGACATGAAACCATTATAGTATAATTCATATATCACTTTTTGAAATCAAGTCCAAGTTGGCCACGTGTCCTATTTGCAATGGGGTGATATGATTTGTTCAAATTTCTCCTCCTTTTACTGTATAGGTGTGTGTAATTGTACCAAAAAACTATTAGTGAAGTATACTACTAACTCTACTATTTGCACATTCTTATCCAATTTGTGGTAGTACATGGCTTTTGTATTATTACTGCACTAAAACTTAATTTGTAAATATTTATTTTAACTATAAATGCCTCATGAAGTCAAGAGAAGTTCTCATCACATAATATTTATACATAAAAACGGCGAGAGAGAGTCAAGGCATAGAAAGAAACATATGAAAAGGGGTTTTCATGTGCAATATTTTACATTCCTTCACAACTTTTCAGTCAAGGCATAGAAAGCAAGAAACATATGAAAAGGGGTTTTCATGTGCAATACTTTACATTCCTTCGCAACTTTTCAAATCATCAAGATAAGATACTTATGTGTAAGTGATTTATTTTTGTATACTTTTATATTCAGTAATTTATGCATGAATTTTCAGTGGACTTTTGGTTCAACTTAATGAAATATGAACTATATTGAATTCTTTATAATGAAATGTAAAATCTTTCTGGAATTCAAAATACTATTGATGAGTGTCTCACTTGGTCATCGTTATACTTCATAAGAAATGTGGTTTAAAGTGTCTATTTTATTATTATATAATTGTCTATGAAAATGGCACGTATTATATAGGATATTTTTAAACACTTACTCTTATAATAATTTTACAGATTAATTCGGGTCAATTAGAACTGTGGCATGATGGTAATGCTGATTGTCAAAAGGATTTGAAGAAATAAAAATTATTAAGTTTTCTAACTTTTAAGTTAATGATTAGTTTCATTTACGTTCAAGGAGATGTTTATTTAAATACTTAGTTGATTATGTTGCTTTCGAATAGATACAAATTTCATGTTTTAGATTTAATGTATGGATATTGGTTATTTTTATTAAATGAATAAACTTTTATTGTTCCACATTTAACGTAAAGAAATGCAAGTCTTTGATAACACTCCAGGGTTTATGAAAACTTGGGATGTTACAGTAGTTGTCCACCACTAAATATATTAATTTTCAATCTAAGGACATAGAACACCTCAATGATGGTCTACATAATTTCATTATCCAGCATTTGTATATTGCATTTTTCTATCACAACCATGGTTTGATAGAAAATTGAAAAGGGATTATCGATCCATATAGTTTATCAAACCCTAATTTATCAAACCCTTTTCACATGTACATATATATACTCCATGTTGAAATCAAAGAAAAGATTAAAGCAGAAGCATACATTGATCCATAGATGTTTGATTGATTGCTTGAATGAGTTATGATCTTCCAAATTGATACGTAACATTCTCTTAATTTTTCTCTCCGTTGAAGGGAATGTAGAAAAATAAAAACCACATTTAATTTTGGTGACCATAACCCCATGATAAATAATAATAACTGAATATACAATTATTATCTGTCAGTTGTTTTAATTGGCCCCTCATCAATTTAAAACAAACATTCTGGTCTCTACACTAAATTTCTATGAAATTTAATACCCATTAGTCCAAAATTAACTTTAATTGATTAATTTTTAAACAATAGCATCACACATTTTAATATATTACATATGTGACCCCATATGTTGGAATTTTCTAACAATCTCGTCCATCAGTCATATTGATATAGGATCAAAGCGATTTTCGTTACATTTAGTGTGACTAAATCCATCAATGGTCACGTCCACACATACAACCAAATGACATAGATCAATCATGGAAGTATAACATGGAAATTACATGTTATGTGATTTAAACACGTCTATTTCAAACTGGTCCAACCTTATTTAGTAAATGNGTAATTTATGCATGAATTTTCAGTGGACTTTTGGTTCAACTTAATGAAATATGAACTATATTGAATTCTTTATAATGAAATGTAAAATCTTTCTGGAATTCAAAATACTATTGATGAGTGTCTCACTTGGTCATCGTTATACTTCATAAGAAATGTGGTTTAAAGTGTCTATTTTATTATTATATAATTGTCTATGAAAATGGCACGTATTATATAGGATATTTTTAAACACTTACTCTTATAATAATTTTACAGATTAATTCGGGTCAATTAGAACTGTGGCATGATGGTAATGCTGATTGTCAAAAGGATTTGAAGAAATAAAAATTATTAAGTTTTCTAACTTTTAAGTTAATGATTAGTTTCATTTACGTTCAAGGAGATGTTTATTTAAATACTTAGTTGATTATGTTGCTTTCGAATAGATACAAATTTCATGTTTTAGATTTAATGTATGGATATTGGTTATTTTTATTAAATGAATAAACTTTTATTGTTCCACATTTAACGTAAAGAAATGCAAGTCTTTGATAACACTCCAGGGTTTATGAAAACTTGGGATGTTACAGTAGTTGTCCACCACTAAATATATTAATTTTCAATCTAAGGACATAGAACACCTCAATGATGGTCTACATAATTTCATTATCCAGCATTTGTATATTGCATTTTTCTATCACAACCATGGTTTGATAGAAAATTGAAAAGGGATTATCGATCCATATAGTTTATCAAACCCTAATTTATCAAACCCTTTTCACATGTACATATATATACTCCATGTTGAAATCAAAGAAAAGATTAAAGCAGAAGCATACATTGATCCATAGATGTTTGATTGATTGCTTGAATGAGTTATGATCTTCCAAATTGATACGTAACATTCTCTTAATTTTTCTCTCCGTTGAAGGGAATGTAGAAAAATAAAAACCACATTTAATTTTGGTGACCATAACCCCATGATAAATAATAATAACTGAATATACAATTATTATCTGTCAGTTGTTTTAATTGGCCCCTCATCAATTTAAAACAAACATTCTGGTCTCTACACTAAATTTCTATGAAATTTAATACCCATTAGTCCAAAATTAACTTTAATTGATTAATTTTTAAACAATAGCATCACACATTTTAATATATTACATATGTGACCCCATATGTTGGAATTTTCTAACAATCTCGTCCATCAGTCATATTGATATAGGATCAAAGCGATTTTCGTTACATTTAGTGTGACTAAATCCATCAATGGTCACGTCCACACATACAACCAAATGACATAGATCAATCATGGGAGTGTAGCATGAAAATTACATGTCATGTGATCTAAACATGTCTATTTCCAACTTGTCCAACCTTATTTCTTAAGTAAGATCAATACTGAACATAACAACAGAGTGAAGTGAATTTAATACTTTATTTTTATACAGAAAATATCCAAATACACAAATGTGTCCAAAACATAAAGCAATGAAAACACAAACTCCCACTAAAATATGATATCCTCATGACATAAAACACTTATATGAGTAGTGTGCTCATGAAAGACCTTAAGTGTCAATTCCTTAGTAAGCGGATCTGCAATCATGGAGTTTGTCCCAATGTGCTCTATGGAAATCTGTCCACTCTGTACTTTTTCCTTCACAACCATGAACTTAATGTAAATGTGTTTTAACTTAGATGAGATCATGTTGTTATTGTAATATAGAACTGCTGAGTTATTGTCACAATATAACTTTAGTGATCTTTCTACGCCATTCAGAATGCGCAGCCCAGTGATAAAATTTCGTAACCATATTCTATGGTTAGATGCCTCATAGCATGCTACAAACTTTGTTGCCATGGTAGAAGAAGCTATGAGTGTCTGCTTGGCACTCTTCCAGGAAATAGCTCCTCCAACTAGCAGATAGATATAGCATAATATGGATCCCTACTGTCTTGGCATCCAGTAAAATCAGAATTGGAGTACTCTATGATCTCTAACTGACCCGACCTGATATATGTGAGCATGTAATCATTTGTTCTCTTTAAATACCTCATAACCCTTTTGGCTGCTTTTTAATGATCCATCCCAGGGTTACTTAAATATCTAAATAGCATTCCAATAATGAATGCTATGTCTGGACGTGTCCAAACTTGAGCATACATTAGACTCCCAACAGCTGATGCATAAGGAATCTTCTGAATTTCCTTAACTTCAAGGTTATTTTGCGTTGTTTGAGACTAAATTTGTCTCCCTTAGCAACATGGGTATCACCTGGTTTACAGTTCTGCATGCCAAACCTCTTAAGTACTTTATCGATATAACTCTTTTGTGACAATCCAAGAACACCTCGAGAGTGATCCCGGTGTATCTGAATCTCTAATACAAAAGAGGCATCACCAAGATCTTTCATCCCAAAATTCCTTGATAAAAATTTATTGGTTTCATGCAACATGCCTATATCATTAGTGGTAAGCAGTATGTCATCAACATACAAAACAAGGAAAATATGCTTACTCCCACTGAACTTGTGATACACACAATCATCAACAACATCCACCTCAAAACCAAATGAGATAATTACTTGATGAAATTTGACGGGAAGCTTCCTCGAGCTCATAAATGGATTTCTTTAATTTGCAAACCATATTCTTTGGGTCTCCTGACATAAAGTTTTCTAGTTACACCATATAGATCGTCTCATCAATGTCGCCATTGAGAAATACCGTCTTAACATCCATTTGATATAGCTCAAGGTCAAAGTGAACAACAAGTGCCATAATTATCTTGAAAGAGTCTTTCGTTGAAACTGGAGAGAAAGTCTCTTTTTGGGTAAAACTTTTAGCTACAAGACGAGCCTTATATCTTTCCACATTACATTTCGAATCCCTCTTGGTTTTAAAAATTCATTTGCAACCAATGGGTTTTGTACCTTCTGGTAACGGGATAAGATCCCAAACTTTATTGTCTTTCATAGACTTATACTCCTTATTCATGGCATCAATCCACTTTTGAGAGTTAGAACCATGCATGGCCTGATGGAAGTTGATTGGATCATCTTCCATCAATCCATTATTTTCCTCATGTCCTTGGAGAAATACTATAAAATCATCCGAATAGCATTTTCATTTCTCTCGTAGATCTCCTTAAATGTGTGGTTCTTGAGATTGTTGAGTTTGTACATCTGGAATAGTTACCTCATTTTAGATGGGAGGTTCTTCAACATTGTCTTGTTGAGGTTCTGGATATACTTCTTGATCAATGACAGGTATAGGAGCCTGTACATTGTCAAAAGGAATAGTAGGAATCGAAATCGATCATTCCTCAACTTCTTCCTCAATGACAATATTAAGAGTTCGGTTTCATCTTTCAGCTACACCATTCATGCTAGGCGATTCAGCATGGTGTATTGTGGGACAATTCCAGATTCCTCTAGGTATTTAGCAAATGGTCCTAGACATTGTTCACACGAACCATCATATCTACTGTAATACTTACCACCACGGTCAGACCTAACATTTTTTATTCTTTTGTTGAGTTGATTCTCAACCTCGATTTTAAAAACTTTGAACATGTCAAGTGACTCAGACTTTTCATAAATAAGATATAGGTACCCATAATATGAGTAATCATCTATGAATGATATAAAATATTGTTGATCATTCTAAGAAGCCGTAGGAAATGGTCCACAAATATCCGTGTGTATCAATTCTAAGACATCCGAATTTCTGCTAGCACATAATCTTCTTATTTTGATCTGTTTTCCCTTAATACAATCAATACATACATCAAAATCTGTGAAGTCAACGGAATCCAAAATACCATATGACACAAAAACTCTACCTTTTGAGATGTGACCTGAGCGCTTGTGCTATAATTTTGCTGAATTTTCATTATTTAATTTGCGTTCAGTACCTACCACGTGATTCCACATGTAAGGTTTCATTATATGATGTAATAGTATCAAGTAAATATAGGTTATCGTATGCAGATAATAAACCAGTACCAATAATATTGAAATTTAATCAAAGACTAAACTGATTGTTTTTAAATGAACAATAATATCCAAATTTGTCCAACAAAGAAACGAAAACCAAATTTCGTCTAAAAGACGGCACAACAAAAGTGTCTTTCAAATTCAAATAATGACTAGTTCCTAACAATAATCTAATAGTGCCTATTACATCAACTTCCACCTATTTGTCATCACCTACATAGATGTATCTTTCACCATCATTTGGCTTTCGGTAGCTCAGACATCCCTGCATAGAAACACTTATGTGAGTAGTATCACTAGAATCTAACCACAAAGTGTTTCTAGGTACTGAAACTAAATTAACATAAGAAAAAACCAAAATAAGATTTGTACCTTTCTTTGCACATTAGGCGCGATATTTGGTACAGTCGTTCTTCACATGTCCAGTATTGTTGCAAAAGAAATAGGTCCCTTTGTCCTCTTATCATTTCTTTTGTGTTGGACCCTTAGGAGCAGCTTCATATTCCTTCTTTCTTTTCTTACCCTTATCCTTAGAAGTGCTTGCCAAGTGAGCGCTATCAGTTATTTCTTGCTTCAACCTTTCTTCTTCTTGCATGAGAATAGAATTAACATTTGCAGATATAGTAGTAGCAGATGATCTAGATGTATAGACAAAATGAAAAATTATGCTCATATTATTATTTACATTCAATATGATATAAATTCAAATAATGGTAAACCCCATCTCAAGATACATAACACATTATTAATATCAATTCTTTCGACATGAATATTAATTGTAAGTTGTACTTTTAGTGTAGTGATCAAACATTGACAATAACTCATGTCAAATAATAAACCTATCTTTAGATTGATTTATTATTCACATAGAAATCTTATAATTGTCACACGTTTACCACCACAAATGTGCATACAATTCAGCTAAATATTAACCTTCCTTAGGGCCGGCTAATATCCACATAAACAAGTAAACACACAAATTCCTTCTAATATTCTAAGTTAATTAATCTCCACAAGAGATGTTGCTTTGGCAACATGTTGCTTTGGCAACATGTTGCTTCAATCAATTCACTTTCGAATATTATATTTTCAAATGAGTACTTTATACCAAAATTTGAAAAGCAGAACACCTAATTTTATTTATCTTGAAACTGTAGGGGCCTAAAGGTTAATAATTCAATACTTTAGGGGTCAAAATTAATTAATTTAAAACTTTTAGGGGATAAAATTTAATATTTAAATTTTTGGGGCCAATTAGAACAAAATCAAAAACTTTGAGGGCTTTACTTGCAAAATCCAGAACTTAAATGACCCAAATTAATTAATTTTAGAATTAGAGAGGCTGAATTATTAAAACTCATAACCTTAAGGCCCAATTAAGATGAATTTTAAACTTTAAGGACTGAAACTTAAAATTTAACCCTAATATTAAATTGCAAGCAAGAGACTAAAATTACCTAATTTGTAGCCCAAGCCCCGTCCCCAAAACTTCCAAAACTGAAACCCTAAATTAAAAAAAAAAAAAATTCCCTTTTCCTTCTCCCTTGGCAGCACCATCTCAGGCGACAGTCCCTTGCCCCTAGAGATGGCAACGTGGTGGGTTCGGGGTGAGGCACTCCCTTTCCGTCCCACCCCGCCACTCCCTAACCCTGTCCTACCCCGTGCCCCACCCCACCTTAGACGAGGCGGGGCGAGCGGGTTCGGAGCGCAGGCTTGTCCCATTTCCTGCCCCGTTTAAATTTTTTTATTATTTTTTTTTTCAAAAATTTTCAGTTAACTAAATTTTTTTTTAATTTGTAGCAAATTATTTTTTTATTCTTCACGAGACGGTTTCGGGGTGGGGTACCCCCTCCCCGTCCCGCCTTACCAACCCATCAGAGCGGGTTTTTTCGCCCCATTCGAGGCGAGGCAGCGCCGGGACGGGGTGGATTTTTTTGCCATCACTACTTGCCCCTCCCAGCAGCATTTTCGCGCTGCTGTTGCAGCGGTATGATCTTCCAAATTGATACGTAGCCTTCTCTTATTTTTTCTTTCTATTGATGGGGATGTAGAGAAATGAAAATCACGTTCAGTTTTGGTGACCATGACCCCATGATAAATAATAATAGCTGAATATACATTTATTATCTTTCAGTTGTTTTAATTAGCCACTCATCAATTTAAAATAAACATTCTGATTTCTACACTATATTTTCATGAAATTTAATACCCATTTGTCCAAAATTAACTTTAATGGATCACTTTAATTGACTAATCTTTAAACAATAGCACCACACATTTTAATATATTACATGTGTAGCCCCATATGTTGGACTTTTCCAACATGGTTATCTCCCAACTTAACACAAGTGCTAAAACAATCCTCTAGCTTACTGAAAAATTCCTTCTTGTCACACATATGGTTGCTGCATCCTGAGTCAAGAAACTATAAATCCTTATTATAGATTAGATGATATCCTCATAAGCCATTAACAAATTTATTTACCGACATCAGTATAGACTGTAGTGTGTATTCTCCTTCTCCTTACTTGGACATTTATACTGAAAGTGTCCAAGCTTGTGGCAATTATAGCACTCAATGGTAGACTTATCAAAGCTTTGTCTATCCCTACCTCATCCTCCAAATCCACCATGACCTCATCCTCTCCCTCCTGATTGTTCTTCGTAAGTAACCTTCAAAGCCTATTCTTCTACAACATGTCATTCATACGATGTTCTTGTACAAGAAAACTGCTTTGTAGCTCATCAATGTATAAGTTTTCTAGATCACTAGACTCCTCAATAGAGCATACAATAGTCAGATTTTGAAGTCGTAGATCTTAGAATCTTTTCAATGACCACAACATCAGTCATCTTCTCTCCATGATCCTCATCTTGTTTTCTATAGTAAGAGTTCGACCAAAGTATTAATTCATAGATTTCCCCACCTTCATGTTGAGCACCTCAAATTCCTTTCGAAAAGCTTGTAGTTGTACATGCTAGACTCTTGCTGTCCCTTGATACTTTCGCTTCAAGGAGTCCCAAATACTCTTTGTTATATCCTTGTTCAAAACTGTTTCCAGAACTGATCGATCAATGGCTTGGAATAAATAATTATTAGCGTTCAAATCTTTCAATTTGGCATCTTCAATTGCCTTCCTTTGTTCTTCAATGGGTTGTATTGAAAGATAAAGCACGAAAAGAGGAAGTTGAAGATATGAGAAAATGATCTTGCATCCTAGTCATTTATTCCAGCTTCATCAGCACCAAATTGCTGATTGTACAATGGAAGAGCCTAGAAGAAATCATGCTGGATGATTTATTTTAGATTGCACATGGATTTTGTTAGAATACTCTTTGCAATAATCAATTCCCTTTGTGTTTGTTGCAATTTCTTTATCTCAAATTTACAGTCAATTTGTGTTTGTTGCAATTTCTTTATCTCAAACTTTATATGGTATCAGAGCCTAATGGCTGAATCAGATAATCAATCATCAAATCCTCCACAAAACTTTCTACAAAACACTAACCAAAATGAGAATTCCACAGTTCACAATCCAACTCATTTCAGTAGCCCATACTTCATTGGGAGCAATGATGGCACTGGATTCATCTTGGTCGCTCACGTACTAGTTGCAAACAATTATCATTCATGGGCGAGGTCGATTAAAAGAGCTCTCAGAATAAAGAACAAACTGGGATTTATTGATGGGAGCATACAGGAACCGCAGGAGCCAATGACCCACTGATGGAACATTGGCTCAGGCAATGATATTGTAATCACTTGGCTACAGAACACCATGGATGTAGATATCAAATGTAGCACCACATATGCTGAGATTGCTTATCAGTTGTGGCAGGAGCTGGAGCAGCATTTTGCTCAGCAGAACGCTCCCAGAATATTTGAGATTAAGCAGGCCATCACAACTCTAGGCACAAAATCAAGATGCTGTAAGTGTGTATTTCTCAAAATTCAAAACTCTACTTGATGAACTGATGAATTATGAGTCCATCTCTTATTGTACCTGTGGAGGTCTGAAGACAGTGGTGGAAAATCAGAATTGAGATTGGGTAATGAAATTCCTAATGGGGCTAGATGAGTCTTACAAGGCCATCAAAGCTCTAGTTCTTTTGAACAAACCTTTTCCTTCCCTGAATGAGGTCTATACTATAATTCAACAAGAAGAAAAAATGACGTAAATTTCAAATGATGGTTCTTTCAATGAAACAATAGCATTACTAGCTAGACAAAATTTTAAGGATAATAGCAGACTGAATTCCTTTTCATAAAGGAGAGACAAATATTATTGCACCTATTGCAAAGTTGCAGGCCATTCACTTGAGAGATGTCTCAATGATCTTAATAAACCCATATGTTCACACTGTAAGATGCCTGGCCATATAGCAAGCAAGTGCTTCAAGCTACGTGGATATCCACCCAGTCAGAAATTCGAGGGAAAAGACAGATATATACCAGCAGCAAATCAAGTTTCTATAAATCAGGAAAAACAGATCAGCAAGGGAAATGTATCTCTCACTCAAGAGGAATACTCTCATTTGATGACTCTTCTTAAATCATCAAATCAGAACATAACTCCTTCAGCAAACCAGGTTCAAAGCATTGCTACCTCAGACTCAGGAAATCCTTTTTCAAAAATTTCTGGTATATCACTCTGTTCTTTCACTCTTAATTCTGCAAACTTCAGCAATTCTGCTACTCCTTGGATCCTGGATACTGGGGCTACAGATCATATGATCTGCAACCCTTCATATCTCTCTTCAATCAAATCCAAAACCGATTGCTCAGTAAGCTTGCCAAATGGAACCACTGTCCCAGTAACTTGTGTTGGAACTGCACATATCACATACACATTAGTACTTCATGATGTGTTATGTGTTCCTTTATTCTCTTTTAATCTCATATCTATTAAAAAATTAACTTAATCACTGAATAGATGTGTTTCTTTTCTCCCTAATGTTTGTTTTATACAGGACCTTTCGACTTGGACAACGACTGGAATGGGTGAAGCAAAATCTGGCCTCTACCAAGTTTTACCTTCAGCAGTCTCGCCTATGGCTCTTCAGGAATTCTTGAAACACTTAACTAACACTTCTCCCCTTACAGCCTCTGCTGTCAATCAGGAAAATGGCTTAGATATTTGGCACTACAAAATGGGACATCCATCTAATTCTGTCCTTGCTTTAGAAGACACTATACCTAAGTTAGCTTCTCAAAATTAACCTTGTCTTGTATGTCCTTTGGCTAAATTACATAGGCTTCCATTTCCTATCAGTCATCACAAATCTGAGAAATGTTTTGATTTAATACATTGTAACATTTGGAAACCTTGCAATGAAATTAGCTATGATGGTTCGCGTTATTTTCTGACCATAGTAGATGATCTTAGTAGGTGTACCTAGATATACTTGCTGAAATTCAAATCTGAGGCCACCAGTGCCTTGTAACTGATAGAAACTCAATTTCAAAGAAAAATTTAAGTCATAAAAAGTGATAACGGATGTGAATTTAACATGAAACAATTTTACCTTGAGAAAGGGATCATTCATCAGAAAACTTGCGTTGAAACCCCTCAACAAAATGCTATTATTGAGAGAAAACATCAGCATATATTAAATGTTGCAAGGGCCCTAAGATTTCAAAGTAACATTCCATTAAAATATTGGAGCGATTGTGTCCTAACTGCTGTATATTTAATAAATAGAACTCATTCAGTCCTTCTTGATTACAAAAACCCTTTTGAAATGCTGTTTGGAGCTAAACCTATTTATTCCCACCTCAAGTTTTTTGGATGCCTTGTTTATTCCACAACTCTCATAAATGGCAGGCACAAATTTGACTCTAGAGACAAGAGGTGCATTTTCTTAGGTTATCCATTCAGTGTTAAGGGCTACAAATTACTTG
>CAIGRF010130530.1:55968-83226 GCA_903798235.1 Fraxinus ornus | reverse complement strand
GATGTACCGATAGCAAAACCGTAAACATAGTATAAACACGATTGTGGCATAATAAATGCAGCCTCAGAACTCCTAATTGTCTACCATCCCAAGAATAGGAAATAAAATGGAGAATAACGTAATTGCACCAAGAGTATCACCAGCCGCCCGATGAAAATACAGTAGTAGACCATAGGAAATCAGAAATTGGTAAAATAAATATGCAGTGATAAAAGTCCTCGCATGATACTAAATTTTCAATTAACTAGGTTTAAGCAACGTGCAATGCACGTTTGCTTAGTTTATATTAAATTTTTTGGTTCATTAAATAATTAATGATGTAATGTTTTTGTAATTGATAAATAATTACACATTGTAATATATTAATTTTAATTTGAATAGTGTTAAATTCTAAATTAAAATGTATAAGTTTGTGTTTCGTACTATTATATTATATTAAATTTTGCACTTAATCATGATCTTTTGTACATAATAAAATAATAGATAACATTATAATACAAAATTAAATAAATAAATATTTTTTCTTCATTGAGTTCATTGTACCTTACCAAATAAATTATTAGCATTTTTAAATTGATAATCTCCACATCCATTTTGTTTTTTTAGTTTCATTTTTTCCTAGTGACTAAAATGTAGTAGTACAAAGCCTTTTGCATTTCCCATTCATTTATTAATAATGTTCTAAAAGGCGTAATGCGTTGTGAGACGTCGATGTTGAGAATCAAGAATCACAAGTTTAGGCGTGTCAATGCGAAGAATAAGCGTCATAATGCGTTTCGTATTTTTAATATTATTTTAATTATTTTTAAGACATTAAATATATTTTTATTTTAAAAAATAGTTTTTTTCTATATTATAAAAAAATAGATTTTTTACTATATCATAAAATCATTTAATATTTAAAAATAATACTTACTAAACATTTAATATAATACTATAATATTGCTAATTAGTGTTAGAAGAATTTTAATTTTTTTTATTAATTAAGGAACTAAACATGAGCATTAATCATAGGATTTATACGAAAAGTCTGCGGATTTGAAAGTAAATCTATCTTTACTAATTAGATTCATTATCCTACAATTAGTCCCAACACTAAAAATTAAAAATAAATATGTTAAAATAGTTTACTTTGTTAAATTAAAATATTTTAAACTTATAGAAAATAATATCTAACATTAATATATTAATAATCAAGTACAATTTAAGCTAAATTTGAAAATTAAATAAATGAAAGTATGAAAATGAATATTACAATTTAATTAGTTGTAATTCAAAATCAAATTAGTCAATTAGACATAAATTTGAAAATGATTTTGATGAGCATTTTAATATTATTTTTTTGTTGTCACTATCCCACATTGAAAATTTATAAAATTATTGTAGTTAAGAACATATATAAAATGCACAATCTCACATTGAAAGTTTATGAAACCTTTGGAGAGAAATGTATCTATAAAATGAGCATAACATCCAATACTTCTTCATGAACCTTAAAATTGTAAATTTTGAAGCCCAATTATGGAAACAATAAAACTAACGGAGAAAATAGATTTTCCGTTAAAACAATAAATTCCGTTAAATTTTTCGTTAAAACAAAAATTTCTGTTTCATAGGCACTTTATATATATAGAAGATATTCAACCTTAAACAATAAACCTTAAATGAAACTGCACGTGTGAATGAAATAAAACTAGGCAGAGGGGTAATACCAAAAATTACTACTAACTATTAACAGTTACATGTCTATCCAAAAACCACACTTCAGATATACATTCTCGAATCAAATGTGAAATGCAATCCAAGTGTCAATAACAATTACAAAATAGATAGGAATAAAAAATAAATTGCAATTCAGCAACAGAACATAAAAGCAATATTCAAATAGTATAAAAGAAAAATTAAGCAACGGAAAATCAAGAACCGCCCTTAGATAGATAGGAAGTATGTAAGTTGACTGCAAGCAAATTTTGCAACTCTGGAAAAGTATAAAACACCAGTTTGCTATTTTTCGATAAAGAAATATTGTTTCCTTGAATACCTGTGATGGATAGTCACTCATATATACATAATGTAGGATCTGATATAAGATATCAATGAATTTACTTTAAACTAACAAATACGTCCCAAGTTCTTTTAGCATCCATGGATTTGATAGTTGTCGACATACATCCTGCACCAAGTTAGGGAAGTAACAACACTGCCAGCATCTAATTATTAAGTCAGCTTTGTAAGATATGTAAATATTTACCTTGTATCCAGTCTTGAGCAAGTTTAAAAGGAGATGGATCACAATGTAAAATTTTTAATTACAAGGATCAATTTTGGGAATTATATGGAGAATTTCTACGACAGACCATAATGCTGTTAGAAATTGGAGAGCATAAATTCACCCAACACTCAAAAACTCGCGAAAAAGTGGAGGAAATATATGTGATTCTATTATCACTTCAACTTGACTTGATTTTCAAATGGCTAGATTACATGAGTATATATAGGATTTTCCCAACATGAACCTAGTCTAGTACATGTATCAATATTTAATTGCATACTTTCCCTCTAACTAAGTACATGAATAACTCCAATGGATATACATGTATTCTCCTTAATTCAAGCATTAAAACATTCTAACATTAATTTAGGTATTTATGGATTATTCTAGAAATGAATCTAATTTATTAATTCAACAACCCCTCTTAAACTTGATTCATTAGGCCAAGGAACATCCGCGACTTTTGAAAAACGTCAATCTTCAAGGGCTTGGTGAAAATATCCGCAACTTAGTCTTGAGACTTCACAAGCTCAAGCTCCACTTCTTTCTTGGATATGCACTTTCGTATAAAATGATACCTCGTATCAATATGTTTACACATTTCATGAAACATCGAGTTTTTTGGCCAATGCGAGAGCGGACTTATTATCAACAAAAATCTCTGTTGTGCCTTTTTGTGGTTGGTGAAGCTCCCTCATCAAACTACTAAGCCAAATTGCATGGCAAACACAAGAAGTAGCTGCGACATACTATGCTTCACACGTAGAAAGAGTCACAATAGGTTGTTTCTTAGAATTCCAAGTAAATGCCATATTTCCTATAAAGAAAACAAATCCGATAGTGCTTTTCCAATCATCATTATCACGAGCCCAATCACTATCACAACAGCCAACAAGCTTGAAGTCTTGAGAAGATGTATAGAAAATACCAAAGTCAAGTGTACCATTAACGTAACGAAGTATTCTTTTGGCCACCTTTAAATGAGTAGTAGGAGCTTCCATGAAGTGACTTACAAATCCAACACCAAAAAGAATATCCAGTCTTATATAAGTTAAATACCTCAAGCTTTCAACAAAGCTCTTGAACAATGTGGAATTGATCTAGGGATGGCCAAAAAATCGATACCCGCAGACCCCACCTCGAATGGGATGGGAATTACCAGCTTAATCGGGTATTCAGGGCGAGTAACAGGTGCCCCGCCCCGTTTAATATTTTTTTTAATTTTTCTTTTTTTTTTAGAATTCAATACTTTAAATAAAAAATTTCACGAAATTTCGTTAGTTCTAATAGAATATGACAACTAAAATTATCTAAAAAATATGACAAACAATAAAAGCTTTAGTTTATCAAATATATTTAAATAATTTAACTTTTAAAAATAAATAAAGAATAAAAAATATATTATTATCTTAATCTAATGAATGTGAGTAATAAAATAAATTATCAAAAACTTTAAAAGAAAATTAAACAGGATAGTTATTGTCTTAGTCTAATGAATGGGAACAATAAAATGAATTATAAAAAAAAAAAAAATGGGGTAGTAAAAGGGGAAAGGGCCTCGTCCCGCTTTAAATGGGTAACGGGACGGGGAATTGCTTGGCGGGGCAGGGGGGTTGCGGGCGGCCCGCCCCGTTGCCATCCCTAGGTTGATCTTCTCTCCATCTCTTTGCTCAGACAATTCAACTCCACATTCGATGGGGGTGCTCACTAGCTTGCAATTAGCCATTTCAAACTTTTAAGAATTTCTTTTGCATATCCTTCTTGAGACAGAGATTCCATCATCTCTTTGTTTAACCTCAATGCTAAGATAGGTCCGTCATCTCAAATTCTCTAGCCATAGCTCTCTGGAATTTTTCAAACATCTTTGGATTATTTCCTGTCAACATCAAGTCATCCACATACAAACAAACAAGGAAAATATCACCATTTTTGTTCAATTTCACATAAAGTGCATGTTCATGTGGACACTTGGAGAAGTTATTTGCTTGAAAATACTTGCCAATTCTATTATTCCAAGCACCCTTGTTTCAAGCTATATAGAACTTTCTTCGATTTTAGGACCTTATCTTCTTGTCCTTCAACCACATAACCTAAGGGGGTTTTGGGCTGCCAAGGAAATAATCAAACGAATTATTTATAATCGGGGTAAACACCTCGCCATAGTCAATGCCAACTTTTTGCTTGTATTATTTTGCAACTAATCTTGCTTTATCTCTCTCTATCTCGCCTTTTGAATTTTTTTTTTTTTTAATCTTGTACACCCACTTGACTCCAATTATGCTTTTTCCTTTAGGTAGTGATGGCAATTCCCATGTATCATTCTTCTTGATTGCCTTTATTTTATCATCCATGGCGTCTCTCCATTTTTTTTTATTAAGAGTGGCTTCTTCAAAACCTAGGGGCACACGATCCACGAAAAGATAAAATTGAGTTAAGTCACTTAAATTTTGTGTTACCTCATCGGTTGGCTCGTACAAATCTCGAATTCTTCTAGTTCTTCGAGGTCCTTCACCTGTACCTGCTTCCCCAATTTGTGAATTTAGTGAAGGTGTTGGGGGTGGAGTAATAGGCTCTATAATGTCTTCTTCTACATCAAATATGGGATTAAAATTGTATTCTTCCTTTGCAATTTTCCATTCCCAAGTTTTCTTCATCAAACTCAACATCTCAATTATTCTGTCATTGCTTGGATTGTACAACTTGTAACCTTTAGAACTTTGATCATAGCTAATAAAAACATACCTCTCACTATTGTCAGCAAGTTTAGTCCTTTTCTCATTCGATACATGTGCATAGGACATACTTCCAAAAACCCACAAGTGTGAAACATTTGGCTTCTAACCACTCCAAGCTTCTTTTGGTGTTTTTCCATGAACACTTTTGGTATGGCACCGGTTGGACAAATAGACTGCACAGCTTCAGCCCAAAACTCCTTTGGCATATGTTTGCTCTTAAGAATACTCGGACATGTTGGGTAGGGTTCGATTCTTTCTCTCAGCACCATTCTGTTGTGGTCTTGGAATTGTCAAAGGACGATGAATGCCATTTTTCTCACAGAAGTCTTTGAATTCATTAGAATTGAATTCTCCATTTCTATCGGACCAAAGAGCTTTAATTTGATATTTGCTTTGTTTCTTTACTAAAGTATTGAAATTTTTAAAAGTCTTAGACACCTCATTTCCTTCAAGAAATAAACCCAAGTTTTTTGAGAAAAATCATCAATAAAAAGGAGAAAATAATTATTCTTACCAAACGATGATGGCTTGATAGGTTCATAAACATTTGAGTAGATCGATTTCAATGGACACTGAGCTCTTATGAAAGACTCTTTAGAAAAGCTCTTTCTTGCTTGTTTTCCAAAAAGACATCCTTCACAAAGTTGATTTGGATGATGAATGGTTGAAAGTCCCTTCACCATGCTTTCATTGCTTATTATTTTGAGGCCATTGAAATTTATATGTCTAAATCTCGTGTGCTAAAGTCAAAAAGAATCTTTAGCACAAGATTTCAAGCATCTCGGGACATTATGTTGAATATTCAACATAAACATTCTGTTCTTCATCATCGGCACCTTGGGCTAACAATCTCTCATTTTCATCTTTCATAGTCAAACTTTTGTCTTTCAAGTGAATATCATAATTTTTCTCCAAAAGTTGTTCCATGCTGAAAATGTTACTTTTCATATCCGGCACATAAAACACATTAGAAATGAATTGATGACTTCCATCTTCCAAGCGTATTAAAATAGTACATTTTCCTTTTCCTTGAACTTTAGAAGAATCTCCAAAAGTGATATTTCCGTCAATGGATTCATCATGCTTTATAAATAAATTTTTCTTTTCGCAAATATGACTTGCGCCGGAATCAAGATACCATTCATTATTCTCTTCACATCGCTTTTGCAATCGATAAGCAAAGTAGGATCTCCATCTTCATTCTTGCTCTCCACAAAGTTTGTTTTTTCTTCCACGTTGTTTTAGCATTCCCAAGAATAATGCCCATATTTGTGACGAGTATAACATTAAACATTTGCTTTTTCATACCTTCCTTGATTTTGCCTCAAACTGTTGGGAAATTTACACCAATTCCCCTTTACTTATACTACCCGCAGGATCTTTTGTTGTTCAGAAGAAAATTAGCAAACAAGAAAAATAAAGATATAACGCACAAATTTAAACGGACCGTCAAAACTTTTTCACTATATGATAAATTGTTACAACCATATAGATTTTCACTCACCCAAACCAATTCCAAAGTAAACCAAAAGAAAAATCACAAGCCTAATATCCTTGCCTATGTCTGTATGTGTATATATATATTGATTCTAACAAAGTACCAAACCTTCTTCTTGGCCAGCCACTACTTTTGACTTTTCTTACTTCTATGCATGAATCTCTATATATAATTCCTACAGCCACAATTGTTTAAAGAATTGTCCAACAACTCACCAGCCTTCCAGCACCAAGCAGCCACAATGTTTTTTCTTTTCTTCACAGGTCACGACCACACCCATGTAACCCTAAAATAATGAGTTTAATCACTATTTATAGGATTCACAATGACCTAATATTATTTGCAGTAGAAGTCCTCCAACTTTGACTTTTGAGGCAATTACCTAACACAAACTTCCTCCTCTGCCTCGTCAACGGCCTCTTTCTCGATTGAAGTTTTGGCTTTTCCCCTCAATATTTGAAGGTTAGTTGTTGCCTCGTCCGCCTCTTCCACGACCATGACCTCTTCCACGTCCTCAACTTCTTCGGGACATGCCACTTCTTTCCTCCTCTTTTAGTAAAAGCTTTGCTTGCAAAGCTTGCTCTACTGATTCTTGCTTCGGTTTTTTCAATCGTACTTCATGGGCTTGCAAAGATCCACCAAACTCCTTAATGGTCATGGTGTCCAAATCCTTAGACTCTTCAATGGTAACGACACATAATTGAATCGTGGATCTAACGATCGTAGAGTTTTTCCAACGAATCCTTCACGTCATCTCTATATCTCCTCATTTGGTTGACAATAGCCAAAATTCTTGAAATATAATCTGAAACAGATTCGGGTTCATTCATTTGTAGGGAATCGAATTCTCCTCTTAATGTTTGGAGATGTACCTTCGTCACCTTATCAACTCCTTTAAAAAATATTGAAGAATATCCTATGCTTCCTTGGAAGTGGTTGCTCTAGCAACTTTCTCAAACATCTTTTCATCTAAACTTTGATAGATGAGAGATAGTGCCTTTTGATCTTTCTTCATGGTAGCTGCATCTGCATCTTCTGCTACAATACCTTGGGCCATAAGTTCCCAAACATCATATGCTCCAAGCAAAGCCTTCATACGAATGCACCAATTAACATAATTTTCTTTGATGAGTGGTGGAACTTGAAATGGAGTTCAATTCATCATCTTGTTCTTCAATTGTCTCCAAACACAAGCGGCTCTGATACCAATTTGTTAGAAATTGGAAAGCATAAATTCACTCAACACTCAAACTCACGAAAAAGTGGTGGAGGAAATATATGTGATTCTTTTATCAGTTCAACTTGACTTGATTTTCAAATGGCTAGATTACATGAGTATATATAGGATTTTCCAAACATGAACCTAGTCTAGTATATCAATATTTAATTGCATACTTTCCTTCTACCTAAGTACAGGAATAACACCAATGGACATACACGTACTCTCTTTAATTCATGCATTAAAACATTATAGCATTAATCTAGGTATTTATGGATTATTCTAGAAATGAATCTAGTTTATTAATTCAACAAATACTTCTCATTGCTCCACATTTTTTCACATGTTAAGTTGTATTTTTGTTTTTCATTAGAATAATGGGAAATTATAGCATATAACAAGGAAAAACACTTATTAAAGAGAACTTCAGGACATATTGAAAAGCCATATAACACGATTCTAACATCCACCAATAAGCAAATTTAAGAGATCATGAGAATTGATCCTCAATAGCATCTATCTGAGATACAAAGAACATCTCAAGTATGCCATGAGGTTCATGTATCTGTGTGATTCTTGGTAGTTATAAAAAAATCTTCAACCTCTGAGCTTATATTCTATTCTGAATAAGTTTTGTGCATGAAAAATTTGAGATTCATAACTCCTATCAAACCTAGTAAGTTATGCTCGCCTCTTCAGCTATAGTATATGAAGACTTCATCCTCAGCGTTTTGTCTCTACATAAAGTAATGCCCAAGCTGTCATCCAAATATGACATGTTTGGTAGAGAGGACTACATAAAGTTTGGTAGAGATGACTACATAAAACTGGATAGTTATACATAAGAATATTTAAAAAAAAAAAAGGTAAAATCTTCTTCATTGTTCATTTACTGTCTAGTCTAGTCTAGTCTAGTCTAAGACCAATCTAGTACAATGTAACAAATATACACTAACTAGCACCAAAAGCAAGGAGACCTGAAAATGCCAACTATTAAAAAGAATATTAAATATTCAAAAAAGGAAATGAGAATATTAAAAAGAGAATGATAATAATAGCAGGTTGATAAATATTGATTTTTTTATCATAGTATTAGGATTCATAGAATGAAAGAGGAAAGAGAAATGTTGAAGAAAGAGAGAAATATAATAGATGCAAAGACTTTTTCTTTTGTGAAAGTCTTTTTACGAGATTTTGTATTTGTACTTTCTGTTTAAAGGTTAGAACGTAAAGGATTTTATAAAAGTCATTTACATTTTGAATAACCGTGACTTTTTAAGACTTCCAAAAAGTTAATTTAATATCCAAAACTTCAACTTTTCATATGTCTATAAAAGTCTCTATTGAATATCCCAAGACTATGAAGTCTTAAAAAGTCTTTATTGAATACACCTAAACATTTTAAGTTTCTAAAAGTCTAGATTGAATATACATACCCCTCAAAGTTCTGCAAACAACCTCCCTTTTTATCAGTTTCAAGTTGCATTCACAGAACATCCATTTACAGAAAAAATCTATCCTATAGCTCCTTGCACTAATATATGCACACCCCACAGATTAAGAAGCAAGTTATCCTAAGATTCTTCACACAGCCAACCCATTTCAAGACATAATTAGATGAGCTTTAAATATATCAACTGTTGCACTGGATACACTCTCTTCTACTTTCTAATGAAGCGTGTTTTAGACAACAGAAAAGCGACGGTTTGTTTTTCTATAAAATTTTCCAACCCTTGTTCAGCGTTGATTCTAATAAGGAGACTGCAGCATGCTAACATATAGATGGATAACCTCAACGAAGAAAAAGCCAAAAAGTATTTAGGCTCTGTTTGAGCCAGATTATTGTAGAACGAGAATGAAAAATATAGTCGTTATTGGGATCCACACAAGAGATAGAAAATTTGAATTTAAATATTAATGTGATGGATAACGGTCATATTTTTCATTTTAATGAGATAATAATGTAGATCAAACGGGGCCTAAGTTCCACTACTACAACTTCCTCTTTGAACAAGAGGAAGATTGAGCTTCTTTAAAATATTAACTAAATTAATTATTTTTCATTTTAATGAGATAATGATTTGGCTCAAACAGGGCCTTAAGGTTCATATCCAACAATATTTGTAAATCACTGCATACAATCAAATCCTGTTCAATATTTGGTTTAATTTATTGGAGGACTCCAGAAGACCAAATGCATTATTTCAGGGATATTTTTTAATGACATGAACTTGAAAAAAATAAAGATGCACGAAACAGTATAGATTAGCCATACGAGTGTGCATCTTGAATCTATAGTTTTGAAACATAACAGTTCGATCAGACCCTCCTACACTCTAAAAATTAGATTTCAATTGTTACGCCTACATACATATAAAAAGGATAGAACAATCTCATCAATTACTATTTACAGGCATTCCATAATTGTGTAAAAATCCTGATCAAAACAAGTTATCATTGTTATTTATCCAGGAGAGGATAAAATTTTCAGGAGACATCAACAGTTGCAATTTCACTCTTCTTCGTAAAACCAAAGGATGAGCAATTAAAGGAGTCACAACATATAACATTATAGAAAAATCCAATTACATAAATTCATCACAATATCTAGAAAAGCTACATAAGTTAGGAGATTTACGAAGGCACTTACATTCTGCATCATACCGTGTGCTCCAACCATGTCAAAACTGACTGATGCCTGAAAGATGGAAAATAGTTCAAGGGCAGTAAATGTGTAGGTCCTTTAAAACGAACGAAGAGAATAGACTAATGACAACTTACTTACATTTGTGATAGCTTGAATGACTGAAATATAAAAGAAAGCAAACAGAATAGGAGAAAGCAGAGAAGTGTGTGTGTTCTAAACAAAATTCTAAACCAGTAGTTACTCAAAACTAATTACAACATACAGCGCACAAAAATTATATCAGTTTTTCTGATCAAAATCAACTGACTGAATCCCAGATGATTTCTTTCGATGAACAAACAGAAATACCGACATAGAGATGGCAAAGGATGATTAATAGAGAAATACAACTGTTTGAGATTCCAGAGCATCTTCTCTGTGGTCAAAGGTCAGTTATCTTGCCTGCAAATTATATCCGGTACCATTACTGAAATGTTGAAACTGTAATGCTCGCAAAAACACCTAACTCGTATGTCCAGATTTTTCATAATATCAGAGAGAGCAACAGAGTGCGCCAAATTAGTAAGAGAAGGATCCGAGATAAAAATTGCAGTCCATTCCAAACTATTTATTAGGAGAAAAGACTTTCAAATAGAATAAATCAACAGTCTTAGAAAAAAAGAAAAGAAAATTCTAGTTACTTGTATGCCATAAAAATGTCCAAGCTCTCTTAGTTGAAATCCCGCAGTCTTTTCTTTAACACATCCATGGACTTTTTCCGGACGTTTTGCTTTGTGTTTCCTCTTGAAAGGCTTCCAAAAAGTCCATCAGGCGAATCCTTGAACTTGTCACATATAGTAGCCACCTTTTTATAATCCAAGTAATTGTAACTCTTCTCCCTTATCACGGGATTCATGAAGGTTTCAGGCTGACTGCTCAAGAGAAGGTTTACCAATTGTCTGGCTTCTATCAAGCAACCTTGGAAGCTCCCTTCACTGTATATCTCATGCAATCCAGTACTGTGAAACTTCTCATCAGCAAAAGATTCCATCATCTTTAGATCATGGTTGATACTCATGACTGCATTTGCGTTGAACCTCTTTACACTATCACTGAGAAAAGCTCCCAGAATAGAGTTTGAAATATGCTCAAAAGCGCCAATCCCAACTTTATATAAAGCATCCAAAGGCAAAATTTGTTGCGCGGTGGATATAAGACTGTCAAGATACATAACAACCTCATTCACGTAGTCATTTGCATGCTGGGGTACATCTTCAGAAGTCCAATTTACATTTTCTATGAGTGACATAGACTCATCTAACTTGGAGTTTACAAGACTCAATAGAGCAAGATAAGCAGCATCCCTTGAAGTTTTAAGTACAATCTTAGCGGTTAAGCTACCTTGACGACTATCAACTGATCTAGCAGGAATCCCACATTGTTGGGCAGCATGCTGAAGAAAATAATCACATGCCCTTTCCAAAACAGCTATGTTGGCAGCAATTTGCATTGCTTGAGAGACACCGATGGTACCGCTATGCATATTATTAAGTATGACTTCATTTAGGATATCAATCAAGAGTTTCTCCAGGTACTTCCTTACGATATCAAAGAAGTTCATCTGCACCCCATAAGACAAGTAATTAACAGAGTCCTTAATAAATGATCGAACAATCCGACAGCATTCAGGTACCATAATAGAGAACGGGGCAATATATGGGAAAGCCGGCATTATATCTGATGTTTGAAGATGGAATATAAGAACATTTGTGTGGTAGTCCGACTCCTTTTTCATGACCATCTGCTCGTAAGTGTCACTGGCAAGGACATCAGCTATCTGTTGTTGACACTCAGCTAAAAGAAGCTCGTGATATTTGTCACGACTACTGTTCAAAGTCTCGAGAATTGAGCCCACTTCATATCCGTACTTTCTAAGCGTTGCCCCAAGAAGAGTCACATAATCCTTCACAAGGAGGAGATGGTTCGCTGTATCCATATGCGAAAATTGTTCCTCCAAGATTGAAGTTATTTTAGCTGCAGCTGTTTCCCACATTGTCTCAAGCTGATTTGGTGAGAGCAGTCCACTGGCAGTCCTTAAGACCCTATCTTCAACAATAAAATAACCAGCAATTAGAGCCAAAAAGGTCTGATGGGATTCAAGGAACGGCTGTGCAGAGGATATTTGCAAATCTGACTTCAGCTGCAGAAACCGGTTTTTGTAATAATAGTCACGAAACTGCTCTTGAATTCCAAGACAAGTGTGAATGTGATATGCCCGATAAAGAGGAGTGAGGTCAAATTTGAGAACAGAATTTTCATCAATTTCTTCAACATCTAAGGTGTAAGTGAAATCTCCTAAACCCAAAAAACTTTGTTCCTCTGCTTTCCTTTGACGAGCCAACATATCCTCATCCCTCTGACGAGCAGATGCAGCATATCCTATAGCAGTTTGCCCGATATCCTTAGCACTGCTCCTTATGTGAACTAGCCATTCATTAACTTCGCTGCATACCTTCTTCTCAATGTGTGACTTTATCAACGGTATTCTCTTCTCAACAAGCATCTTGAGTGCCTTAACAGGAATATTCTGCAAATAAGTTTTCTCAATCTGATCAACAGCTTTTAAAGCCGGGTAAAACCGACCTTCTGAAATGTGGTTATTACACTTCACACAAAGATCCAAGGCGAGAACACAATTCTTTAACATCTTAATGGCTTCAGTAACATTCTTCTTAATCATATAAGATTCAAGAAGCTCTTCGAGTTTCAAAAGTAGGGCGCTCCCAACCTCTTGTAACCTAAAATTCTCACTCGCAAGCTCACTTTTTAGCTCTTCCGCATCAACTAAGACACCACGAAGTTCATCGACAGCAAGTATAAAATCCTCATAATGGAGCTTGCATAGTTCCTCAATTTCAACTTCTTTCTTTCTCACTACAATCTTTAGTTGTTGCATAAGGGCTTCCGGCTTCCCTGTCTCAAAAGCAAGTCGGACCATAGGTCCCAAATCCTCCCCATTACTGACCATAGTACTGAGAACAGAGTCTTCGCCTGTCTCGCCATTCTCCACTGCTGGTCTCGTCTTGGTTTTACTCATTTTTTCTAATCAAAACCCTGTATTGATCAAAGACAAGAAACTTTACCAAATTAATACTCCTCAACATAACCAAAAATCTCAAAAACCAATAAACAGAAGATACCTGCCTCCATAAAAATGCGTATCCCCAGTATTTATAAAACGTAATGCAAGCATCTAAGCGAAATTTTACCAAAAATAATATAGCGTTTAGTTGAACAACAGTAGAAAATACAAGAAGTTGATTGAAAAAAGGGGGAAAACAAGAAGACCGTAAACCCATTACTAAAAGAAACTAAAAGCAACCATTTACAGAAGATTTGTTGTACCCATTTTTAGATCCATTTTTTGCAAGTAGTGTTTCATTTATACAATTTATCAATCATTTTCATCAAGAAAAAACTCATACAAACCAAACCAAAGAAAATAAAGAAAAAAAAATTGAAGATTGGATACTTAAACGGGTAAAAAATATAAATAAAAATATACAAGCAACACGATCATCAAGAAAGCAATTTGCGAACCGAAAAATTCAACAAGGGTTTTAAAAGATCACTCTTTTACCTGAAAGAGCAGAATCTTGATTCTTACGGTAATCAGGCACCGAGAGACCCAGAATTCTATTTCCTTTACCTAAGAAAATGTGGGATTGGATCTTCCTTTTCGGGTTATCTTCACCTTTTTCTGGGTTTTTCTTTTGGTTTGAGATTTCTATATATGTATTATTTTCGATGTTTTTTATGATTTGTCTTTCAGTGATATATAATAAGTACAGCTGGAATTAATTTCTGTTTTAATGGGGATTTTATAGCAGACATTCTTACTTGGAAGCAAAGTTGAAATCCACAGTTATGATTCAACAATCATTACTATAATTCATTAATTTTTCTGGCTTTCATTCAATAATTGTTTTTGCATTTGGTACTTTTGTATGCTATAGCAGCCAAGATCCAGCTGCGGCAGCGGTACGTGCCAATTGAGTTGAACTATTTATAAATTACTAATAACTTCGTGTGGTTTTTTCAAGGAGAGACTCAGACTCCAACTGGCACGAGGAGAATAGAAAAGAAAAGGAAGAGTGAAGATGAATTTGTTGATCACAATAAGTTCTTCCAAGCGATTATAATAGCACTCGATCACTAGTTTATTACAAATTTTAATTCTATGACAAAGAAATACTTAGGGTTTGTTTGTCTCCCATTTTAGAAGAAGAAATAGAGTTTTGAATAGTATTTTTTTAAAAATCTGTAGTTAAAAAGTAGAGTAATTTTATTGATTTGTGTGTAGAATATTTTATTAAGTGAATATATTGTAGAGATTGTTTACTGTAACAAACAATATTTGAAAAAATGGATAACAAACAGGGGCTTAGTTATTGATTGATTCCTATTTTTTTCAAAATATATTTTTATATCTCTTCTTTTGAACCACACATTTTTCAATAAAATAATATTACACGCAACTCAAAAAATTTGTTCATTTTTAAACANTATTGATTTTAATTGTATGTTTATGTTAAGTCAAAAAATTGTTAGCTCGAGAGAAGAGAACAAAAAAAAAATTTAAAGATGGTGCCTCTGCGCGCGGTCCACACGCGGAGGCTTTAAATATATATATATATAACATACCTACATAAAATTAGAATTTCTTCCGCAATCGTGCCTTTTTTATTTCTTATTTTTTTCTAATAATTCTACTTATTTTTTATCGATCCCCGTTGGTGGCGTTGCTTTCGAACCTCCACGAGGGGCATTGCCCTCTTGACCCCTGCGACCTCCACCTTTTTTTTTTCAATTATATACCTTGCATCTGACATTTTAGTATAAATCGTCAGGAAATTATTATATATTTGGCAATTAATTCGTACATTAAGGATGTAATGGTCTTTTGCAACGATGGATTAAGATTTCGAGAGACAAGTAGTGATTTGTGGGTGTCTGGTGATGAAAAGGATCGACGACCCACTTTTCCAAATACTTTGGAGGTAAATTTTCTTGTAACATATCAAGACTTTACTCTGATGAAACCAATAAATCATTGTTTCATATATTGATTCCAACTTGATTAAAATTGGAAAAAGCAGCAGATTTAAAAATAAACTTGACACAACTAGTGGCATTATCAAAGTCTATTTCCTAATTTTATCTATTATATATACGATAGCATAATCTTAAGTTTAACAAAAAAAAAAAACAAAAACTTCTTTTGAGAAGCCTTGGCTAACACAGGACCCAACAAAATATGTTGTGGAGATTGTTTACTGTAGCAAACAATGTTTGAGAAAATTGATGACAAATGGGGCTCAAATCCAAATAATTTAGTCTATGTAGAATTTATTGCATAAGACCTAACTCCTACTTAGGATAATTTGTTGAGTAAGTGAACTTTTGTTGGATTGGTTGAGCTTGTAGTCGACTAACTATATATTTGATCAAGATGTTTGAGTTCATCAATTATTATACCTAAAACTCTTTTATTCTTAAATTCATTTTCAATCACACATTCTTATAGTAAAATATTATGCGTGTAAACCTAAAAAAAAATTCTACTTTTTAATTACATATTCTCTAAAAATTCATTATTTCAAAACTTGTTTTTATTTAATAATGATAGACAAACATGTGCTAAATTTGATGAGAGAGACTACAAGGTCATAACTCATAAGCTTCTATCATCTAACATCATTTAGATTGAGGTTGCAATCCAAGTAGAGCTACATATCATTATTTTTTCATGTGTCCGTGAATCAGAGTAACGATGTCACTTGGAGGTCAGAAACCTTAGCTCATCCAAAATACAGACAATAATAAAAGCTACTGCCCAACTCTTTTAACCACCTCTTTAAATCAGAAAACACTATTCTTTTTTCTCCTCTCAATCTCAAAAAAATGGCAGCAGCTTCAGTGCCATCAGTCTCCACCATTTTATACGCCGCTACTCCATCCTCAAAAACCATATTTTCCTGCTCAAACTCTTCTACTAAACTTACTCTAAAATCCCATCAAAGTTCCAAAGAATTGACCACTATTTCAAGAAGAAAATTCTTGAATGGATCGCTTGCTTTAGTGCCAATAGTGATATCTCACCTCCACCTTCTCAGGCTAAGGAAATTGAAGTGGTGCCCTTTATATTATGCTGCTAGAAGTTTCCATTTATCATAGTCAAGAATTTGATGATTTGTTATTATTTGGAAAAGGAGGTTGGATGAAACGGAGAAGTGCAACAAGAATTCTGTATGATAAGAAGATCCTACAAAATTAAAAGGTTCTAGAGAATGTTGTCGTGCTGTATGGTACTGGGTGTAGGACTGTTAAAAGACAAAACGTCCGTAAGATGAATGTGGTGGAAATGAAGATGCTAAGATGATGTGTAGGCATAGATAAAATAATAAATGATTATACGTCAACTATTTGAAGTGACACCAATCGTGAATACTCCATGAGAAAGACTATTTAGGTGGTTGGGACAGGGTTTGCGTAGATCATAAAAGACAGATTCACAGTTACTTTGGATGTTCCGCTAGATCTAGCAATGTGGAGTGGCGAAGAAAGAATTATTAGCCGACTCCAAATTTACTTGTATATGCTGCTGCTCAATGATGGTATATCTACAGCAATTATAAAATTTGTAGTCATTATTGATCATTTCCCATGCTTCAGCTATAGTTTTCTTTAGGCACAAAAGTTAAGCTGGAACGATTAGGCTCTGCACAGTACTACTCATTTTAAGTAGGATCTTTTCTTTTGCCAGTTGTTACTTTTTAACATTACAGACAGTTCGTGGCAATCAATATTTTACATGCTTGCAACATATACTTCCATTTCCATGTCAAGTAACTTTCACTGATAACCATGTTTTAGAGCACGAGTCTTGGCATTACCAACAGGAACCTTTGGGATAAATCCTCCAAGCTCCAGTTTTCCAGCGAAATTAACATTGTTTTAGCTTGTATTAGCATGTTATTTCCGTCCTTTTAATTGAGGTGGCTGTCGTTTGCTACGGTTATATCATCTATCGTTTTTGTTCTTCTATTTGTTCAATCATTCCATTTTATAAAGAAAGAAAATGGCGATATGCCTATAACTTGAATGTCTAATATTAGGCTGATTGTCACAAATTCCTTTTCTAAAATTATTGGGATAATCTTTTGAAGCATTATTGCACATTGTAAGTGTTAGACTTAGAAATATTACTAGTTAGTAAAGTGTAGAAATAAAACTTATCGACTGATCGAGTCTCGTGACAGCACGATATCCTAAAGCGAAATTACCCGTCGATAACTGCTACGACATTTGTGGACAATCACCTCCAGGATACAATGATTCAATAAACCAATTGTACAGCAATACAAATGATTTTCAGAACTCTCAAGTGAACTCCAGAAAATATATATAATTGAGTATAATATATTTTTTAATAGGAAGATAAAATTTCGTTTTTGTAGTAATCTTTTAATGCCTAGATGTGTGTTTATATAGGAAGAAATTTGATGTAACTGCCTCCACCATGATCTAGTATTATTTGCAGTTTTTATGACCAGTGGTAATGAGTTGTTAATATTGGACAGTTTAAAACGGTCATATTTTAGTGACTAGTTGACCCATTAAATAATTCCGAAAATGATTAAAAAATTATTATTAGAATCAAGAAAGCCCAAAGCCAATCAAAGACCTTTTAATATAATGCGTGAAGTGTGACTCAAACCTCTGACCTCTCACGCAAATTCCACATTTTTCACTAGTTTGGCACTTCATCTGAATTAATTAATGCTTTCACATATTATATTTATTGTATAAATATCTAACAGTAAGTTCTAGTCAAATTATGGAACTCAAACTGTGTTTTATGGAAGGATGCAAAGAACTGATATCAGATTGCTACAGAATTTGCCTATGAAGAGGTACTAAAAGAGACTACTCTTCATAAGAGCGAAGTATTGTCGACAGAACAAGGGAGGGATAGACCAAAATTAACACAGCATGCACTTTCTAAGGATCTTATGCTTTAAATGTTCAACTAGCTGGCAATAAATTGAACCACTTGTGTAATAGTTTCCCTTTATGCCTTCATGAATTTGGTGCTCCTTGTGCTTATGAAATTCCGAATCTTGTTGGCTGCAGGAAATGTACAACCCTACCAGTTTATCCTTCCACCAACTTGGAAAGAGCTGCGGGTAGCCAACATCCTATCTGGAAATTATTGTCAACCGAAGTGTGCAGAGCCTTGGGTCGAAATATAATTTGAAGATGAAAAACAGGGAAAGGTTCAGGTGGCACCCTCTCCTTTGATACGCCTGAAGAACAAACCGACATTAGGAGACATTGGGAATCCCGATAAGGTCATTGCTTCCCTTGGACCTTTGGTTACTGGAAATGGATTTGACCCTGATGAACTCCTTTAGACTTGTGTTGAGAAGCACGGGGATCAAACTGCATGATTTTCTCATCTTTCATTCTCCACTGTTCTTTTTTCCGAATCAACTATCTTATGACTTCTCTTTTCTCAAATTTTAAGTGGTTTCTTTTTGTTGTCAAAAGTTTAATATTCTATTTTTGTGTATTCAGTAGTATAAATATGTTCTTGAGACTCCGCATGCTCTCACGGATTCACACAATCTTGCAGAAGGAAACAGCAAAGGGAAACATAGTCGTCCTCTTTGTGGCGAGCGCTAATGATAAGCAGTGGAAATCGTCAAAGAAAACTTTACAAGCTATACTTTATGGTCCAAGACCATACATATTGATAGATAAAACTACTATTTATTTGCTGAATAGACAGATTAATTGAAAAAAATCATGACTATACTTGACAATAAAATACTCGGAACTCGGAAGGCCCACATATGACGAAGAATTTTTATTTTCGTCGGAAAANAAGCATCATAACATAGTCACCAATGCATTAACAGAGTTCAAACACCAAATCAATAGTTCAATCTTGCAAGACACAGTCCTTATGGCTCAAGAAATCATAATACAATATGGTAATCAACATATATCAAATACATAACATAAAATCAGATTTATGCAAGGTAAAAACCGAGACTAAAACTTAGAGCAAAATCGAGTAACACTTCCCTATATGATGGCCGAGAATGGTAGAGATGTCTAGGCTCAGGAACAGCCCCCATGCTATGCAAATCGCCGTCCAGAGAGAGCACAAGAACCGGTTCAGAACACCTCCTCACTTGGCTTGGATCATCGATCAAGAATCTACCAAATCAGCCAAGTTTTCGAGCCCTAAACCGAAGCTAACCCTTGTAAGAAACCACCTCCATTTAGCTACTATTTCAAGCCTAAAAATGTAATACAGGGTTCTCTCAACAAGAAGCTAAGGAAGGAGAAGAGACCGGCTTAACAGAGAGGAAAAGAGAAGCTTAAGTCTCAAGGAGAAAAGTCAGTTCACGTGAGAAGAAAGAGAGTTATTCACGTATGGAGGAAGCTTCCCCTTTTTATTCAAAAGTCAATGATCAAGGAAAAATATCTAACCAAGTTTAGATCTCAACCATCCATTAAATTAAAGGGCCACAAATACTCAAAGATGTAAAATCGGGTCAAGCCCAAATATTCAAATGGGAACCACCTTTAGCCCACAATAATTATAAACACAGAGTAGAAAATATGCGTTTGTCGTAGCTTCCAAGGAAAGAGTTACTACATGATCATATGCTTCTCTGAGTAGCTTTGCTTTATGTTGAAGACGCAAAATAATTTCTTATATTTTCTATCAACTTCATTAAACTTTTAGACAGATTTCATTGTCAGCACAAGTGGAACCGAATATACCATTGGATGTGGTTGGAGCCTTTACACTTTTCCTCGACACGTACGAAATTGCCCTAACATTTTCATCATTTATAAAGGATATAACGGCAAGTGTATTATCGTCAAAGAAATAGGAAACAGTCCCGAGCTGAAAACACATTGTAATTCTCTTCTTCAATATAGTAGAATTCAGCAGCAACTCCTTGTGCAATAACTCTTACATTGAAGTGAAGCACTTCGAATCACTCTTATTCTTGCTTTCGTTTCTCACTTTTAAGTTATTAATAATTACTCTAGGCAATACAGACTAATCCATAAAAGATACAACCAACTGAATATACAACATAAACATACTATAAGCTATAAATTTATGACTGCATGTTAACGACCATAAATCAATGCATCAGTCCACATACAGAAGTTGGAGGTCATCAAAAGTTAACGTTACATAGGCATATATAAGTTACGTAACTAAGCTTTTAAGATTGCTGTGACTTGAATATCTACAAAACTTTTTCAAGAGATACGTCTAGCCTTCGCCCGTATCTCATTCCTATGTACTCACTACATGAGGACCCGAACCCTTGAAGGGAAGCATGCAAGAATAGGTTACATACTTGACACTGTCAATTAGTACAACAACAAAAATCCGAGAAAGGGGCTTTGCTCCCATCATGCCATCCCCTTCAATATCCCCAGCCTCTCTAGGATCGAAAAGCACAGAAACAACCATTGAAGATATTGAATTATTTCCGTTCAATTTCCCTTTCTGTGAATTCCCTCTTTCGTGTTCTTTAGAAATGTTACGAGAGGTTCCACGAAGGGGAATGGGAAGTCCATGGAGGATTCTTCTATTCCTTCCCTTTCTGAGGTATGTAGAATTCTGAACCTTTTCAGCTTCTGCAGTAATATTCCTCACAGTAGCTCTAACTAAGGCACCAGAAGCAGAAGCTGATGACACATCAAACTGGAACACTTCGGTACACATGCCAGAACTTAACATTGGCCCTGCACAGAGGAAATCAACGAAGCATTACAAATTAGGAAGGGAAAGAAAATTAAACATAAATGAAGGCATCAGTCCACATTTCATGAAAACAATTGTAAAATTTGAAATAAATTACAGAACAATAACAACAATGGATAACAACAAGTGCAAACTAGAAGTACAAAAATATGCACAGTTGCCAATTTAAGTCATACATCATGAAGGCTATAGCCTATAGAAATGTACGCTAGTATTTTTTATTTTTTTTTCACAATTATTCAACCAGAACTAGAAATTGTGTTAGAGCAACGAAAATGGCATCAATATCTAGTATCAGAAAGTTGGAAATCCATGGAAAATAATCAATCTGCCGGCAACACCTATAAACAAATTTAAAATATGCACAACAGTGGTCAGACCAAATACAGTCCCCATTAGGCACTCAACAGTTGAAATATCTGAAAACCACACGATAAAATCTGGAACACGTTGATCAAGTATGAAGATTGCAAGGCCTTTAATGTAGCTCATATCTACTATCTACCCTGACAAAGACAACAATCGAGGTAATGGATAATGCTTACCAGCAAGGCCTTCACGGAACCACTGTTGAAGCTTGCCATCAGCTGCTTTAGACTTCAGATCTCTATCTGCAGAACTGGAATCAAGAGCCCTTAAGTGAGGATGTCTTCCACCATTTTTTCCAACACCTAGAACAGGAAGAGCAGGAGCCAAATCTCGAGGAACAGCCAGGCCAGTCTCCACACTTGCCTTGTCTCCATCATCTTTACGAGAAGCCATAGCTTTCTCGCTTGCCAGAACAGAATGAATAATCAAGTTCCCATCAATCTTGACAAGCTTATCATTCCTGGGAACATACAACGATGCTGCTAGAGGATCATTACCATTGCCCACACGAGCAAACTCATCCACACTTGGCCCTCCACCACCATGACCTCTCCAACCACAATTTTTAGTACAATTAAAATCTCTCCCATCACCAAATTTCTCACCGTATTCGGACCCATTTACCATCAACACCCTTCCATGATGCTTCCTGTAAAACCCACCATCAATATAAGTTTCTCCACCCGTAAATGACTCCCTCACTCCACCATACCTTACATTCACCATTGGAACCAACCCACCAAACAACATTATGAAAAACAGCAACCCCAGGAAACTAACACCAGCAACCTTCTTAGTTTTCACTCCATCTTTCTTCTTACTATCCACCTTCGTACTTGGATTTGGTGATGCCACGTGCTGTTGCGGTTTCAACCTTGGGATAGGCACCAATGGAACCTGTGACCCTTGTGGTTTCATCGCATAGGGCGGGGGATACTGCATCCATGGATACATCATTGCTGGATGTGGGTACACTCCTGAAGGTGGCGGTGCCATTGGGGGAGGCACAGCCATACCATTGCCAGCACCCAATTGTTGCCTTAAAGTCGCATTTTCTGCCATGAAGTATGAAATCTTCGCGTTCAAATCTTGAATTGTAGAGTGCATTGACTTCACCTTATCCTCCAACTCCTCAACGTGGTGCTTCTTTCTTTGCCTTGACAATTGTGCACTCTCTCTATTCCTCATCAACCTTGCCTTTCTTTTCTCATCCTCTTCACTCAACCCACAGCCATTGATATTATTATTTTCAACACAGTTGCTAGATTTCCTATATTTATTAATTCTTGACTCACTATTAGTATTAGTAGAATCTTCACTCTCTTTTTTCCTTTTCATGGCAGAATTACTCACATCAATATAGGCTGATTTCTCTAATTTATTCTTCTGATCAACAACACCAGTTCTAATTGAACTATCATCAAAATTAGGAGAAACATTTACCGATTGGGCGCAATTATTTGACTCCACCGAAGCATTCGAGCCACAATTCTCCGAAACCTGAGATTCAGGCGAAAGACAATTCAAACCCTTCTCGTCACCACCAGAATTCTCCGAGCTCCCGCGGTTCGATCCATTCGACTCCGGGGACAGCACGTTCAGGTAACCAGAAATTTGAGCGGACTCTGAAACCAGCAACTCAGAATTCGTGACCCCAGCCCCATTCAAGCTCTGATCACCGGATAAATCCCCAGGGATGCCATCACAAAGATGACGTAATTCTACCGAGGTTGACTTGAAAACACTGTAAGGATTTTCCAGGGCCGGCCCTGATCCCAGTTGGTCATTGAACGAGTCGGGTTGAGCTTGAATCGTGTCAGGTACGGGATCCATGAGGAGATCATCGAGGTCGGAGGAAGGAGGATACAGATCGTCGAAGGAGAAATTGAAATCAAGGTCTAAGACGTCGTCGTCGTTTCTGTTGTTATCGTTATTGTTATAGGGCGAGGTCACGTGTTCAGAAAAGAAAGTGGGATCGAGGGGTGGCATTGAGAGGCCGGAATCAAAATCATTTGCAGCAGTGACAGAAAGCGGAGGCGTTGTAGGATCGGCGACCACCCTAGGGTCAGCCATTTCAAGGAAGAAGACCACGGTATGGGATTCAATTCAACGCTGAATTCAGGGTTTATGGGATGGAGAGGGTGTGTATGTTAGGGGTATAATGAACACGAGGGTTATACATACATAAATAGAGATAGAGATAGAAAGCGCGTTAGCGAGAGAAACGCATTACTGAGGAGCGTAGGTTGCACGCTTTGTAGTCATTTTACTTTTCAGTTATTTGTGAATTAGGGTATGTTTGAGCCACGTTATTTTAGAAAAATGTATTCTAAAATAATAAATTGATGGAAAATATGTGGTTAAAAAGAAAGGAAAATTCATTGATGTGATGAAAAATATTATTTTATTGAAGAATGTGTGGTTAAAAATGAATAAATGAATAAGAATGAAAAAAATAATATGACTTAAACAATGGTTTAATAAACTCGACAAGATGATTTTAGCCCCGTTTTGTATACATTGTTTTAAAAAAAAAATTTGTTATGGATCATTTTTAACCACATATTCAAATAATAAAATATTAAGCGTAACCCAATTTTTTTTCTATTTTTTAAACAAATATTCTTTTAAAAATACAATTCAAAACTACTTTTTTTTATTTTAAATAATGGGCACCAAACAATGCTTAGTTTTTGGAGTCTTCATTTGTTGATTCAAATTTTATGAATATGAATAAAATAGCATGCATGTTCGACTTAACACAATAAGTAATCAATTTATGAATATCAACTCATCTTCAAACAAAATGTAATCATAAATATAGACTTTTCGAGTATGTTAAAAGGATAGTCCAAGATAAATGCGGTGACAAGAGTCTCAATTTAATTTTTATACTTTCTATCAAATATGATACATATATAATTATTGTATAACATATTTTATTCAAAATGATATTTGAGATAGTGTATAACTACAATCTTATTAAGGGTGTGTTTGAACCATATTATTTTGGAAGAATGTATTCTGAAATAGTAGATTGATGAGAATGTATGGTTGAAAAAGAAGGAAAAGTCATTGATGTGATGATGTAAAATATTATTTTATTAAAAAATGTGTGGTTGAAAATTAGTAGAAGAATGAGAATGAAAATTATAATGCGTACTGAAAAGGGGCTAATTCTATACTTCAAATAAGACTAAATCTATGTTTGGCATATTTTAAAATATTGATAAAAATTTAAGTCGAAATCAACGATTAATTTTAACCACATTTTAAGAAATTAAGAACTTTTTAATCATATATTAAATTAATTTTTATCAAAGTTTACTAAAAATTAAAATTTTTAATTACGTCAAACATCTGCTAAATATTTAATACTCGATCGATAAATCATTTTTGCTCTTATCCTATTTGATGTTTGCCTTTATTATTCAAATTAAAATAAATAATGATTCCCAAGACAACAAATCTAGGTCAACCACTTCCCATTTTGTCGAAGTATTAAATAATTATGTTCTATAAATTATATTAACAATATAATGAAATTAAAAAAAAAAAAAAAAAAAGGCACAATTAGAGGACCACCAGCGCGTGATTTCTCATTAAAAAGTGCTGAGAGTAGTTGAAAGATTCTCTGTCACGGTGTCTCAAAACTTCTCGCTTGACTTTGTCGTTTAAATGTTAGGCACGACTCCATTCAACCCGATCCGATATACTTTAACCCATTAATTACTGGTTTTTTTCACCACCGGATAATCCATTTTGGGTTTTGCAACTTGTAGATTGGGGTGTCAATTTCCATGGGTGGATCAGCGGATGAGTGGACTGTATACCGGATTGTCAACTCTGATGTACAAGTAGCAAAATCCATCCATTTTATTTTATTTTATTTTTTTGAAATAGGTTGATTTGGACATACTCAATCTTGCTGCTAACTTTTTTTATTTTTATTTTGAGTAATTAATGACTTTTGAGTTGTTTGGATAACGAATTGAATTATAGATATTGAAGTTTGTATATAATTTTGTCTCTACTCTTGAGTGCTTTAAAAATCTAAACGTGCATTTTCAACATGTATTTTACATGGTATAGAAAAAGACGAGATTGATAAAATTTTGGAAGATGTTGAACACTTTTATCTTTTTTCTATTCTATTTTTTCTATTTTTTTTTTTTTATTATTATCATATAGCAACCTTACTAATCGATATCTACATTCTACGTCAACAATATATTATACTCAATGTCAACGATTAAATATATCAACGGATCCACACATATCGACAAAATATGCATCGAATGTTAAGTTGAGTATCATAATTGTAGTAAATTGCAGGTATGTGATATAACTGAGATTTTTAAGTATAATGTATCTTGTCTAAAACATGAAAAAAGAGAACGGTTATCCCCTTAGATTTTCTATAAATTTTGTTTAAAAAATGAATCGTAAAGTTCATGGATTCTTAGATTTTCTATAAATTTTGTTTAAAAAGGAATCGTAAAGCTCATGAGTCGGTTCGGCTTGTCACGATAGGTCCCAATGAAAGAGCTGGCTCACCTAATGGTCAAATTTAAGTTTAGGTGGCATTGAGTCGGTTGGCTCGACAGAACCCATTGTCACTAGCTTGGAAAGGGGTTGAAATGAGGTTTCATGGACACTAAGAAAAGCTTGAAGTTTCAAAGAAAATGAATATGAGAAAGAATACATAATTCCAAAGGTTTAAAAAATACGCTTTCAAATTAAAAAACTTGCGAAACAGTTTCAAAAATCAGGTGATCACATTTATGACCAATTATAACTGTTCAAGGTCACAATAATACACAATTATGGTAACAGTCACAAATGACATAAGATTACAATCATAAAGATAGAAACTGTGAGTCAATTTAGTCGCAATCACGCATTTTTTTAAGAGTGTGTTTGGTAGATATTAAAATTGAAAAATTAGCCGTTATTGTTGACTTTTATTAGACGAGTGTGACTCAATAACGACTATATTTTCAATTTTAATCTGCTTTTGAGCTCTACTAAACAAGTTCTAAATCACATATTATCTATTGATAATAAATTATATGTTTTATCGATCATATATTATTTACTAAGCACAAATTAACTGTTTTATTGGTCATAATCACCCAAATAATTGGCCACAAAAACTCTTCATCCCACCACCACCACATACATCACTACTGCACCACAACCATTTGCAAACTGTAAACAACCATCATTATATGCAACCACCAACAACCATCAACAAAACTTATTGCAAAGATCAAATCGGAGGAGGAAGAAGAAACCACCCCAAAAAACTCCAAAACTCCTAAATCATCGCCGCACTGCGCAGAGAATCATCGTTGCCAATCGTGAGAAGTTCTGTAACTAGAGAATAGGGAAGGTGAGAAGCTTTGTGACCTTTTGTTTGGATAAAAAAATGAATTAGGGTTAAGGAGTGGGGTGGATAGTGTATACCTGATTTTTGAAAGAATGAAGTTGAAATCTGATTTTTGAATTAATAAGTTAAAATATAGGTTTAGATGTAATTTCCGCGTGAAGGGAATATTTCATAACTAAGAGATTTAAATTTACTAATTTCAAATTTAAGAGATTATATTTAAAAATTCAAATTTCAAAGTTTTTTAGATTTTATTTATAAATTAATTAATTAAACATAT
>CAIGRF010130530.1:23858-45546 GCA_903798235.1 Fraxinus ornus | reverse complement strand
ATAACAGATATACTTTATGTAAAGGGATGACAGAATTCAAGAAATTCGAAAAAGAATTGCAGCCACGGATTAATAATTGTCACAAGACGTCAAACTGAAGTAATATTGCAATAACATTAGGATTGGTATTGTATCACAGGCGCTATAAGTACCACTCCATTTAGAACAAATAGGAATGGCATCTACATGACTTCTAAACTAAAGAAACAGAGAACTTAGCAAGTAGATAAGCCGGAAATCGTCAACAAAAGGTACAATTATGTAGTCCATGGATCTATATTACCATCTCAAACTTCTTGAAGACATTATTATAATATTGTTATTGCCAGATTATTCATCCATAAATGCATAATCGAGAATTAGCCAATCCTTGTTTCATCCTTCAGGAACCACCATCTTCTTTGATATACTAAAGACTCAATTCAGGCAGACTCGAACGCTGTTTTCAAGGAGAAGGGCACAAGAAAAAAATTCTCGTCTCGCTCAGGAGGTAAGATGTCTTTCTACAAGATCACGAGTCGCAGGTCTCTTTTATTAGTCTCTACTTGCGGCATGCAATTTTCGGGAGGAGAAATATTGATCTACGAACAAAACAATAACTCGATTGCTTATTTTCAACACCAGAAGCCGACATGGACACGAATGCTACGTACAACTTGGAATTGGCTGATTGAAACCAGAATTGAAGACTCAGTTCAACATGCACAGATCGAGATATACATGACTGCCACAAGCATTTAAGCAGTAGTTCATTGTATGAAGCCTAATGCCAATAGCTCCACCTATCAAGAACAGCTAACAACACAGAATTGATAGGAATAGGTTGCTAAAATAAATACTAAATGTTAATCCAAATATAGATTTTCACAATGCCTAAAAGCCAAAATGAGGAGAAAGATTTACCCAAATTCAATCATCCCCAGTTGGAAATAGGGTGAGGACTTTCCTTCCATTTCCAGCCCTGGGAGACTCCAAATCCTCGACATACAATGGAGGCGCCACTGAACCATTACTGCTATGTACCTGCGCCTCCACTCTCTGCACCTGCTGCTGTGACTGCCTTATAAATGGATGCTCAAATTGCCCGTTTGGCGGTGAGGTCCCAAAATGCCTAAACTGCTGCTGCAGCTGTGGATGGTGGTGAGGCCCCTGCCCCGGCCCAACCACTGCTGTCATTTGATGATGCTGCTGCTGCTGCTGCTGCATTGCAGCCACCGGCATAAAGGGCAAAAAATGGTCGGAATTTGGCCTTCCTGGATGCAAAAAATGCGCCGGCACAGGCGAGCTTGCGAACAAATGATCAGTAGGATCCACACTAACATTATTCCCACCAACACCACCACTTCCATTACTGGAAATTCCCTGCATCCGCTTCAGATAAAGCCTGTATTTCTGCAAATGGCTAGCAACATTCTCTCTAGTAAGTCCATCCACACTCATCAGCTGCATTATAGTCTTTGGCACTGCATTCTTGATCCCCAAATGAGCCACAGCATCCACAAATCTCTTATGCAGCTGAGGAGTCCAAACAAGCCGTGGCCGCTTCAACGTCCTAGCCGGCTCGTCCGACCCCACGCCACCTCCGGTCCCAGCCACTCCCCCATCACCACCCCCTCCTGAACCACCCAACTCGACCGAGTCGAAGTCTGCGGAAGAGTTAGGTTGAGAAGAGTGCGCGGTAGTCTGTAGCGGCGGCGGAGTGCTCTGATGGTCGTGATTTGGAGGTGGGTTTCGAATATCAAAAGCCAGTGCTAGATCAGGGGTTATTAGGGTTTGTGATAAAGGCATCAATTCTTCTGGTGATGGCAATTCCTCTTCCCATTTTGCAAACCAATTCGAATCCTCCTCTCTCATCTTGAATACACTAAAAACTTTCTTGAATCAGCAGTTTATTGGAAATCAAACACTATATGGGTTGATTTTCTTTTCTCAAGATTTTGTCAAGAAAAATTCCAAGTGGGAAGCAAAAACGGTAAATTGCAATGAATTTGCAGAGATTTTTTTCAAGAAAAATTTCTTCTTTCTCTCTCTACCAACATAGATACAATAACTGATTCACTTGCACAGAGCGAGAAGGAGTTTAAAAAAAAAAAAAAAAATTTATTCTCTGCGTGTGACTGTGAGTACATGGAGGAAGAAGGGTGGGTGGGTGATCGAGGTGGATCTTGTTTAGCTTTTATTATGGTTACTGTTTGTTGATTCCAGTGATTTTTGTGTGCAAAGGTTGCATTTTTTTCTGGAGAGTGAGTGACCACTGCTAAAAAGATTTTTATTTCACAAACCTATACATACAAATGTTGTATCTATATCGTACACACATAAACCACATATATGTCCAGTAGCGTGCACGACACGCTTCAATCCAATTGGATGATAACATTGGATATGCTTTCGGAGCTATTAATGGCTTACTGGGTTTCGAATATTTGGAGTTAATTAAATCATCAATTACTCGCATTTGTATAGGGTTACTACTTACTCATCCAAAAATAAAAAAGTTTTGTCTACTCACCCAATTTTAAAAACAAGTACCCATCCCATCACACATTTCACTTTCATTCATCCAATTAAGCAAAAATGTTCATAGATTTCTTACATGACAACTAACACTGTTAAAATTTGACAAGTTGGGTACTACCCACTCAATTAATAGTGCTTTCTTCCCCCCCCCCAAAAAAAAAAAGAAATGCAAGAATCGTTATTTTCCTCATTAAGCTTAGCAAGTCAAATTTTTCTCAATCCTCTTTGAAAATTTCTCGAAATCGTTTCTAATTTCTTAAGGCTTTGATTGCTTGGTTTTTGCACAGTAGTCATCATCATATCCCTAAAATGAAAAACTTGTTCAATAACTACAGCATGTTCAATTCTTTCACACTTCAAATAGATTGTGATAAATTCTGAACAAAATAGTTATTCCTTAGCTGAAGTTGATGAATCTTCATTGAGCTTTCCTTTGGAAACAACTTTCTTTTTCCTCGACCTAAATGTTACAGCTTCCCAATTTGGGGAAGAACGTGATTTTGGAAGAACATTTGATCAATTGGAGAGGAATGTGATTTTGAATTGGGTGGACTGTTATTTGGATTGAAATATTGGAGCTTGAATGGAGAAGAACGAAAAGTGGGTTTGCTTGTAATTTTTTCTTTACTTATTTATAAATTAATATTTTTAGATGGCGTGTATATTATTCATATTTTGTCTGTCATATCATTCACCATGTAGACATTTTTTCAGCTGTATAGATGGAATTGGCTTCGATGGGCAAACTAATGAATATTTTAGTGAGCATTCAATAACCTTTTATAATTCAGTAAGCAAGTAGTGGTTACATGGATCTTTAGTAGGCAATGATTTAATTATCTGTTTTTTATGGTTAAAAATTATTATGCTCCTATTTGATACATTCTTATAAAAATTTATTTTTTCAAAACTTTCAAACACACATTATTCAATAAAATGATATTAAACGCAAATTTAAAAATGTATTTTCTTCTCACATATTTTTCATCATATCACGACATAAAATGTATTTTCTTTTCCATAATAAAAAGTATGAATTTTTATATTTATTTTTAATAAAATAATATTATGTGTTCGAAATTTTTTAAAATAAGCTAAAAATTAAGGCATGGTTTAGAAATTTTCATTATAATATTGGTTATTTCAATATTAGCATTAAAATAACTAAATTAATAATGTTCAAAATAGACACCCTACCAAATTAAGCATCTACGAATAAAGATTTTAATATCAATCTCATTAACTTCCACAAACACTCATGACATGTTTGTTATGATGTTACAATACTACATTCTTTGATTAAGGAAGATTTATGGTCCGTTTGATTGCAAATGTGGAAAATGGATGGAAAGAAAATGTTTTACTGAGAAAATATTAAAGTTTGGTGTTCGGCTTCGGTTTTTATGGAAATTGTTAAAGTGATAATATTTTCTACTATTAGGTCTAGAATTTGTTCCAATTGTCAAAAAAAAATTGAAAAAAATAACCATAGCTTTATTTTGCATGGAAATTGTCAATAAAAGCTAAAAATTTTTTTACCATTGTGCCTAAAATTTTTTCCAATTGAAAAAAAAAAAATCAAAACAAAACAAAGTAGTATCAAACGGACCACCCTTAGTTGAAATATATATTATCCATGTGTCAAATATATTCTTGTGACTTGACTAGAATGAGTTACATACATATTCATGGGCATGTTAGGTCGTGTTTAAAATTCAATTAAAATTGAAAATATAGTCGATAAAAGTCAACAATAACGATTAGTTTTTCAATTTTAATCTCTATCGAAGACGCCCTATATTTTTCGTTTCGGACATTCTGGACTAAACTAAGATGTCAATCTCAATTATTTCTATGAACATCATATTTCTTACATTGTACTTCAACAAACATTAATTAAGGAAGATATTGAGGGCCGGTTTGATGTTGATTTTTTTAGAATAAGTTTTGTGAAAAGATTTTTTTTTGAAAAATGCACGTTAAAAAACAAGAAAAGTTATGGATTCAAGTGCAAAATGATTGTATTCTATTGTTCGCCATTTGATATAGTTGATACATAGGAGAAAAATGCATTGGAAGTTGTAATAACGAAAATAACCATTAAGTACTTCGAAACAATTTCAACTTCGAAAACTGAGAGAGAATGTTAGTATCAATGAAAAAAAAAGAATCATTGAATAAAAGTTTCAAGCACCCTTGTGCATTTTTACGACGCAGCCAAAAGACACTGGGCTGGTGGCAGCAAGGCAACAGCCCCTCGCTCTGGACTCGAGTATTTCCTGTAGATCACCTTCAGTTTGTGATCTGCAGCCATCGAATGGAAGCTAACCAGTAGCTTAGCGCACTCTCTGCTCGAAGAATTTAAACAAAGACATATATAAATCTACACAGAACTTTAAAAAGATATAATTGAAAATAATCAAATATGCAAGAAATGATCTCACATAAGTTGTAGCTCTGAGAAACCTGTGTGCAATTTAAGTGTCTCGGTCCATACAGGCGCCTTATTTAGGGTGCATTTTGCAGCGTAGACTGCTGAGGCAGCAATCATCGATGGACAATGCATAACAGTGGCATAATTCATCATTCCGAGCTCGGCTAGAAAATAGACCATGTTCTCCATCTTATATGGTTCATAGTTGTGTCGAGATATACTTGCATCAGAATCAGGTAAAGAAGCTTTGATGAATCGTACTAGGAACACATAAGGCGTGGGAACTGTTATGTTCCACTCCAATTCACCGAGTATGCGTTTCTCCATGCGCAAGACCTGTTCGTTTGTGTAGGCTCTGTCTGATATGCACACTAAGTCGTTGACCTGCAAAAATATTGGTTAGTTCATCAGAATTTTAGTTTCAAATGTTTATACCAGTTGAAGAAAACTTTAGTAACTACCTCAGGGGCCCAAATTTCTTCGTATTTAGAAGCAATAAGCATCGAGCTTATGCCTAACAACTGAAGTTCCCTCCTTGATGTTGTCTTTACCGCGAGATAGCGATCAACAATGTTGATAGTCAAGTAAAGAGTCTCTGGCGAAAGCTCGAATTTGTGGTGGACTTGAATCAACCAATCAACCAAAATTGCTCTCATCTTCTCATTTATCTCAGGTTGTGAATCTATATAATCGTGAACCCGACTTTCATTCTGTAAGGCCCCGGGAAATTTATTATTCGATCTGCCCAAAATAGAGGAACAAAACCAAACGAAGAAGTAGATACCTCAACTAGCTTATAGAACTTGTATATTTCTTCAACATATTCCACAACTGCCAAATCATTATTCACATCTGCAGCATCAATATCAACTATCTGCTCCTTCGGCTTATAATTCATCACACAAGCAGCCTGTGAAATGAAATCAAATATGAGAGGGAAATAGAATAAGAAACACAATTTATTAAGGAATATGTAACCGAAAAGTCGACCTTGCTTCGAGCAGTGAGAGTTGATGTAAGAGTTGGAGCTTTCTTTTTCAATGACTGTTGTTCAGTCTTTTCCTTATTCACTACAGGTCTTTCCTTCTTAACTTCGTCTGATTCAGAACTAATATCGATTATCTCCTCGGGTTTTGGCTTTGGTTTCGTAGTAGCTCTTTTCTGGGCTGGTTTTTTCACCATAGCTTTTGGCATTGCTCCATCTACTGCAATGCCACCATTTGCATTGACTGCCATTGAATTCTTCTGAAAATCAAAGACACACAATTAGTTGGTTCAAAATATAAATTATAAAAGCAAGAACACAATTTATAAAAATGTAAACCTTGTTGTTTTCAGCTGCTGCAGCCTGAGCATTTGCCAGCAATTGCGCACAAAAACTCCTGAAATAGTACGATAGACAAAATTTTAACTACACTGCTTCCTTAATACCCTCGAGTAGTGTCAAATGAAACGAAAGAAAGAGTATTTAACCTTGTAACAGGGCGACCGATTTGAGTCAGTGGCTTGCCTTCAATCTCAGGAATAGTAACCCGATTCCCAATGTCACCAAGTGCTCGTCGATTTTTCCTCTCGGCCGCCATGTTCTTCTGCTTATTGGCACCCCCGGGGGCAACAGCCGCCTCTGTAAATTGAACATGAGAATTATAAATTGAATATAAAAAAAAAAATCCAAAACAGACGATAATATTCAAAAAAAAAAAAAAAGATCTGACTTGTGTAAAATATTCAAAATCATTCCAAGAAACTTCATATTACTGATAATTAAAAGAAATAACCAAATTCCAATGAAGAAACCCCATTGATGCATAAATGTATGACAGGATCTCATGAAGAACCCTGATTATCGAAAAATTTCAACTTAATTTATCATAATTTCTCGAAAACGCATGATCAAAATGACAAGAAATCAACATTGAAAACTGAAAATATGTTCATATCTAGAAACTAAAATCAAGAAAATTACCAAGTCATAAGGTGTACTTATAGCCAAGAAATCCCAAGAACTATTCGACTCTTCATCAAAATAACAGAAATGCTAACATCTTCATTGAATCAAGTGGACATTAATGTCTTATTACATCAAAATCGGAAAAAACATCAAACTCGTCATACCTCTGTTTTGCTGTTGAATCATCTGTCTTGAAGCCATTGCGAGAAAGAAACCTTAACAACTCTTAATCTCCCTCTTCTGGTCCTCTCTCTCTCCGTAAATCGCACAGGGAAGGAAGGAAGGAGTGAGAATAGACGCTTATTTGAAGCTGCACATTAGGCGCTGCAGACCCAACGGTCTTATTTGTTTTGAAATTGTAGCCGTTGGATCAGTGGGAGGCAATGGCGTTGATTAAGCTTCAATATAATGCCTTATTGCGCTTTTTGACCGTTGAGTAAATATTGTAATGCTTCTGATACTACATCTCCATAGTTATATTCGAGAAATGCTTAGCCCCTATTTGGTACATAGTAAAATTTTCATTTTCATTATTTTACTCATTTTCAACAACATATTGTTCAATAAAATAATATTTTTCATCACATCAATAACTTTTTTTTTTGCAATCACACATTCTCCTTCAATCTACTATTTCAGAATACATTTTTCCAAAGTAATGTGGGTCAAACACACCCTAAATCGACAAATCTTCATTTTACTAATGAGAGCATATTTACCAAATAATCCCACAAATTTTAAGTAGTTGATGTCACGATTATTAAGGTGAAAATTAGTTTATTCTACTCAAAAGTCCACGAGTATTTACTTCACAATTTTGACCACAAAATAGAGCTTATTCTTAAGCTATAAGCCTCATCCAAACATGTTCTATGCCATTTTCTCCATCCAAGAATAGGAGAGAGCAACCTGGTTAGATTGATTTTTTTTTATTTTTTATTTTTATCGAACTAGTGTTTAGTTTGCTAATAAAAATCGAACTCGTTTTGTATGGAAAAAAGATGTGGCTTTTCAAATTCGAATCAAAATAGACCAACTTTTAAGAACCAGTTTCCAACTGATGTATCTCAAAATCTACAACAAAGTGGAATCACAATATGTGCATTAAACACAAATAAACAGGAATGCTATAAAAACCAAGTCAGCAGCAAAGGACCATCAAATGATTAGAAAAAAATTGTTACAATCAATGATTAGGCAAAACAAAAACCATGCCTAGAAAACATATGAATCATTAGTGGAAGTTTGATTACAATTACAAAAGACATCATCTCCAAACACAAACAAAAAAATGGAAAAATCACACTTGAAAACCTCGCTATACTCTCGCATTAGTACGAAACTCACAAGTTAGTCTTAGTTTAAAGTAAAGCATCGTCGTCTGGTCCACCAAGAAAAACCTGCCATTAACGAGTTTATGTTAAATTCTGGCAAATTATGATGTTTTATGAGAATGGAAGTGTATCTGATGTGAAAATAGTGAATATCTGATGAAGATTAAAACAAAAAAAAAAGGCATAGATGACTTAACAAGAGCTAATGATAAGGAAATCAAAAGCTACTTACGTTGCAGTCATGAGCGTATTTCCTTGCAAGAATAAGGGCGCCATTTCGTTCTCGCTCAGATTCGAAAACTAGCACAAAAGATTGTCCTTTCCTTGCTTGCCAAAATAATGACTTGGCTGCAGAGTTGCCACCTCCTCTAAATCCACAGAACTGAGGACGGGACAAGGTTGTAAGTAATGCAACTCTTAAAAGAGATTTCTCAGATGTTAGGTCTTTGTATTATCCAAAGTTATAGCCATCGAAAAAGAAACCAAACTTATTACAAGTCCTTGTAAACATATGCACAATACCCGGGTATCCAACTACATGACCAGCAGCAATGACAAGAGATCCACTAAGCCGCCATCCAATTATTAAAATTGTGCAAGTATCATGCCTTTGACGAAATCAATAATGTTGCACATGATGGGGCATGTGAAAAAACTAATTCTCTTTTAAATAAGTCAGTTAATTCCCTCGGCAACACCTTAAGCTTCTAGATTAGTGGTTCAACACTAACCATCATATAAAGAATGTGGGACGTGTGAAAACACAAAGAAAACATTATGTGGGAAACGAAAAATGTGTTTGTTTGTCAACCCACATTTCTTTAGGTCATTGTACTCATCGAGAACTGGATTAAGACAGCAGCTAGAAGGAATACCTGCATAGATTTGGAATAAGATTCTCTAGCCTTGGTGATCCATCCTCTACTAAGCTTCATCCTCGTTTTTCCAACCTGAAATAAGTGTGCTGAATGCGATGAATAATTCCGTCCATTCATCTGGGAGATAACTACCTGCAGAGCAAAATGTGTTAAAATTACAATGAGATAACAGTCCACCAGTACTAACTTCGATTCCCATATCTGTTTTGGCAAAAACTTGATTAACATTGTGCAGATTTTAGGCATATGATTTTCACATTTTAAAGAAATTAGTGATCAGCGTTTGAAGCATATTCTAGAAGTTCTTTTCTTGAATAATAAAAACTATTCATGTGGTGAAGTGCACTAGCAAGAAACAAGGTCACATACACTGAATTCGTAGTTTGATTTCTTGGAAAGTGTCTCCACGTAGCTCCCCAATTCAGCAGCTGTGGGAAACAAGGAAACAACTTTTAGTTTTCTGCCAGCATTGAAAAATTTATAAAGAAGCGTAAGAGTTAAAAACGGAACCTCCTATTAGGGTATCAACAATAGCTACAAATGAGAAACGTTGCAAAGAGGTAAACATTAAGCACCAACCTTTATCGATAGGACCATTTGTAGCGATTGATTCTTTTTGGCCAGTTGAGATGATATCAGCCTGCAAAACTCGTCCAACATCTATGGGCTCTGGGGCATAAACAAATTTGTTTGCACCTGGTAAAGATGATTATAGACTTGGTAAGACAAATAAACCTATTGAGACAAAAGGATAATGAAGTGGGAATCCCTCACAATTCCTTAATGCAGAAAAGTTTAGGGTATTAACTCATGGTTTTTCAGGCTTTGTACAATCCAGAGGAGTTCCAGATTTTTGAGAAAGAAAATGGAACTTATACAAAAGGAAAAATGATACCTAAAATAGCCTCCCGTCGGCTGCATTCAGAAGACAAACGATACCATTGTATCGAGCATTTCGAAAGGTCTGTTGCTTCATCCGAGCAGGGTTGAATTCGTAAAATTGAACCTAATTTTTCAGGACCACTTAGCTCATACAATCGGGATTTGTTTTCCTCTGCCCTCTTGCTCATTGCCAACTGAAAATGACCAGAAATAAGTCTTTCAAGTAACAAGAAACTCGTAGAGCAGATATCCTCATTTACTAGTCACACAGAAACAATCGTGCACCTCTTTGAAAGGGAGAGAATTTTTGGATGGGGTGGACAGAGAAAGTGGGGGCAACAGAGACAAAGACAAGAAGCCTATTATCTAAACTACGACTTTATAAAAGAAGTCTGACTGAAATAATTGAGTAAATTAATGATCAACGTATCGTGAACTTGTTTGAAAATGTGAAGATGTACTTCCTTTTCTGAAATCCTTCGCATTCTATCCCATTTTACGTAGCCTAGAGTCCTATTTAAGGGCTACTACTTTAGAAGGGTAAAAAACATTGAATCCACGATTGTATTAATATTAACCTTTTTTAATGTACTATCGCAAAAAATAAATAAATAAATAAAAATAAAGGGTGACAAACGGTGCTGATGGATTTAACTTTTCACAAACATAAGTCAAAAATAATTTAATTTGTAAAAGATGGCAAAGAAGAGAGAAATAGCAAACCTCTTTTCGAATGTCGAATGAAATTTTACATTTTTCTCTAATTTGAATTCTTAGTTCTCGAAGTTCATGTTCCATGTCCATCACCTACAAATACAAAGAAAATCCTCCTTACAATAAAGAAAAATACTTTAATAGAAAATTAAAAAAAATAGGGCAGTAAGGTCATGTTAAAAATTGTACACAAGTAACGAGTTTTTGAAATAGAAAATATAGAACAAAGGTCAAAGACCTAGAATTACCAGTGACAATATATAACCAAATGTACCTATATGGAAATATAGAAATAGAAAACAAAATAGGGTGCACCTTCCGGGGCTGATGCAGTAATTTAATTCTTCTGGCCTCTTGAACCTCCTCAATCAGTTCCTCCATCTCCTAACAGCAAAAAGTAAACCAGTCTAACTTCAGCATTACGCATGAGAAAATAGACCTCAATACTTTGAAACTATGAATTTTAAGCAGCAACAGACTAAAGTTTATGTTGACGCCCTACATAGGTAGGAATTTCCTTCAGCATTGATCATGTACGAGATACTCTATTGGAAAGAAATCCACTCGAATAGTGTGAGGGTGTGAGCGCGAGTCTGAATATGAATGTGCGTGCACATGCGTAAGATATTTAAAGTGCGTTTGAGAAAATAAAGATTCAAAGCGAATTGCAACCTGCTTCCCTGAAGTTTGAGAGGTTTTTTCTTGTTCATCAAGGGCCTCTCCAATCCTTTGCACAACTGCCCTAGCACTCTCAATTTCAGCACAGGCAAAAGATTTTTCCTGGTTAACCAATTTTTTAGCATCTTCGGAAGCCTGAAAAGCAAAGCAGATTCATTTTTCTGACATACACTGTGAAATCAACAGGGAAATAGATTTATATATATGAGTGAGTCTGCATGCAGAGAGTGAAACGAAAATGAAGAGAGTGATAAATCCGCATTACCTGCTTGAGAAAGTTTGCCAACTTTTTTACTTCAAACTTCTCTTGAATTAGCTCTCCTTCTTTTTGAGTCAACTTCACTGCTAAAGCTTCGACCTGCAGAACCGAACCGTCCAAACTCAAATAAGTAAAATTGTAATGCATCTTTGCTTGGAAAAGGTTGCAAAGTGCCAAAGGATATCTAACAAGGTGGAAGAAAGTGCTAAATTAATCTTCGATTTGTATTATGCTCGAGAGAATGAAATAAGTTATAAGGTAATGTATTCTTGGGTTTTCCCAATTAATATTCAACATAGAAATAGCCCATATGATGAACAGCTGCCACCAAGGAACTTAAACAAAAATCACTTCAAAAACTTTGGTTTGTAAACAAGATACCAACCATAGAAATAGCTTTTTCCACATCTTCTTTGTTACGTCCAGCCAGTCGTCCTTTCAAACATTCCAATGCATCCCTAAGCTTCTTCAGAAGAACATGTCCCTCCAACGAAGGCACCTCTCTCAATTTAGCCTAAATTTTAACAATTCATTGAGTCATCAATTCTTATCCAACGGAAAATGAATCAATAGGAGAAAAGAACCCGAGTTCCTATCTATTTAGCAACTATCTAGATTAAACAACTATATAAACACCGACTTTTAGCAGTTAAAGAAGCCGATTTTTGCATATGTGATTTTACTCGAACAATACAAATTGAAAATAGAACTTCATTAAGACCTCTTCGGACAATTTTGCAGCAGCAGATAAATTCTTGTCGAATTTGCTCGCCAAGTCGCGAACTGAAAGCCTCTTGTGCTGCTCTGTTAGCTGGTTCGTTTCTTCAACAACCACCTCCTTCAGGGATGGACCCTTAAAATCCTCTTTCACCTCGTCTAAAATCTCATTATCTGGTCCTAATTTATATTTTGGAAACTGGTTAGACACAAAGCTCACATTGACTGACACTGGAAGAACTTCCTGCTCCCGATCCCCGCACTCTGGACTTACCCTCGTCATTGTCCTGTCTTATTTTCTGCTTTCCAAGGAAAAAAAAAAAAAACATTTTCTCAGAACCATCAACAAGATATCCAGGATTGAATCGAAAATCAACTTCGAATGGTAATAATTAGTCAATACTAAAATGCATATTCATGCTACTCATCAGTAATCACATCTATTCACAGAATTACACAATTTGTATATTACAAGAAAAAGAAACAATTGAAATACAACAAAATGTAATTTCGAAAGCTCCAGTGTACTTGAAGGAGAAAAGGATTGAAGAACTGAGCCTAAAAGAAGAAGAAAAAGGCTAACAAATAAATAAAGGAGCATTGGGTAAATCTGTTACAAGAGTATGACTCTTTAACTACTAACCCTCAAAAGAAAATGAAAATATTCAGTTATTCCATATAATGACTTCTCGGTCTGAAAAAGAAACTTAGTATTTATGAAGAGAAGAAACATTTTTAGCTCAATAATCAAACAAAAAAATCAAATTAAACAAATGAAAAGAACAAAAAGGTAACCTTTCAAAACCCCAGAATAAGTAATCAAGAAATATAATTTCAGAGAGAAAATTACAGTGATTGTCAATCTTAAACACGAATTATACTACAAAATTCATATAAACAGAAAAAGACCTAAAATTTACCGTTTCAATTCATATACGGACACAACCTTAAATACATATTGAAGGGTGCCTCCAATACAAGTAAGAAAAGAAGATCCCATTCCCCACATAACTAAAACAACAACATAACAGAACTTTCAGAATTTAAATGAACTAAATTCAAGATTTGACAAAAAAAAGGGCTTAATTTTTTGAAAATTTCAGAGGAAAAAAAATGGTAGACAACCAGATAAATATCATGCAAAAAAAAAAAAGCAAAGCTCAGATGAAGAAAAAAAGCCACTTACAGAATGATGCAAGACAATGCAGAGAATATTACAGTTAGAAATGTTACATGTTGATATGTTCTTCAAAGAATTTAGTCTAGAGAGAGAGAGAGAGACATATCGAGAGAGGTGTATGTCTGCTTTTTGAAAAGCAAAGTGAGAACTTAAAAGGAAAAGCTTCTTCCTGTCCTCTCTTCTGGTCCTTCCCTCTCTATTTTTTCTATGCTCTTTCTTCCGTTTATCCTCTCTCTATATGTTTTTAAAAGGAAAAAAAAAAACTATTGGCAATGCTGCTTCACTTTAGTTAAATGACCAAAATCTCCTTTTTTTTCTTTTTTTCTCCATTTGATCCTGGTCTCGGTCAAAGTCTGAGTTGTAACATATTACTCTTACGTACAACATAAAATTTACATTTTTTTTTTTAAAATGCTATTTGTGTGTTGACTATCTATCGTGTTTGATACAAAAAAATATCGCTTTTGATTTCTTGCAAGTACCAAAATATATAAATAATTGATGAAGTTCACGAATAATATTACAAGAATAACCAACAACAAAGTGCGCATAGTTGAAGTTTTCACGATCACGTGAAATTGGGGGCAATCTTCTTCTTTTTTTTTCACTTCCAATTTAAGGAGCAATATGAATGTGAAGAGAAGGTTTGTCATAGATGCTACCACTCCACCACAACTTGTTAAAAATAGGCTTCATCTCTCGACAACTCATCATAATTTGGCTTTAAAGAAAAAATAAAGCTCAAATAAATTGACAAGTACGAGTTTATTTTTTTTTATTTTTATTTTTTTGTCTATGACTTAATAAAACTCATTTGGAAAGGTAAGTCAAGTCATTCACAGCTCACTTTAGGCATTGTTGTGCATAGGTCAAGTGTATAAATGTTGAGTGATCGTAGGCAACGACGAATTAACATGTTTTACATCTCTAAATTTGCACTACGAGATAAATATTTGAGAAATGGTCAATTACATTTTTACTTCATTTATTATTTTCAATCATTTAGCCACTGTTTAACGACCATTATTTTCAAACACTTCTTTTTACATACTCATTTTCAACCACACACAATAAATTTCTTTTTATCAATAAATTCAAAATTTCTTCCTACCTTTTAACTACACACTATCATAAAAATTACTATTCAAAACACTATGTTTTTCAAATAATGATAATCAAATAGGCGCTTAGATTGATCAAACTTCGAGAAATCAACCATTTTATAATGAGCCGGTTTAGAGGAAGTGAGTTTTGGATAATAAAAGAGTGTCGATATAATCAAGCCTTGTCATGACTATATTGTGTTAGTGGTGACCAAAGGACCTGAACATTTGTCAACTCACGAGTTTGGTTCATCACAACTTGGTCCATGTGTGGATTCATATTGAAATGCATCATGGGTCAAATCGAGCTCAATTCTTTTATGAAAATAGCTTCTGAACTGACTTGGACTCAACTCGAGATCACACGAGCCAATTCTAGTCGCGCCATCTTGGTTCAGTCAATTGTCATCCCTATATTTGTAATGTGAAGGTTAATATCGGCAATTAATTTAGAAAAGAGTGTCAAAAGTCATTTTGGAAGTGCCCATATGTATTCCTTTTTCACATGTCATTCAATTTCAGACAACAGCTTGTGAAAATACTCAAGTCATCATAGTCATTTCATAAAAAGGTCGTGGTTCAATAGTAAAAAAAAGGACACCACGCCCTGTCCCCACTCGCCTTCATTAAGTCCCTCTTTACAGCCTGAAGGCCCTGAACAACGCAATTATCGATGCGTTGAATGGCGCGTGTATGTGTGCGTGTGCAATTGTAATAAACCCGTTTTGGCGGGTCGCGTTTTGCGGTTAGTCTATGATTCAGATTCTGCCTTCTATGTGCTGTTATTTACTGAACTGCCACTGTATGGTATCTGGTGGTTGCTGCGTTTGTCGTTTTAGGTGAGGCACGAGTACATAAGTGACACGTGCATCGTCACGGTTGAAATAGTGACGACTTTTACATAAGATCCGTTTGGCATAATTTTTTTTTACAAGTTTTAAGATTCAAAAATTGCTTTTGAACATGAAAATGGTTCTCCTAGACTTAGAGCTTGTTTGGTAAACATTAAAATCGGATTAAAATTGAAAAATTAATGGTTATTGTTGACTTTTGTTAAACGAGTGGGACCCAATAACGACTATATTTTCAATTTTAATTAGATTTTAATTACTCCCAAATATGCTCTTAGAATTCTCAATGGAAGAGATTTTAGCGAAAATGAGTTCAATATGACATTTTCTAAAACCTTCTTCTGAGGAAAAAGTTTTTGAAATTAGTTTCCAAACCCTAATTTTTGAAATTAGTAAATTATCTAAAAGCTATTCTTCAAGCATCGAAGCACTGTCAAATGAATCTTTAACGTCATAGTTAAATATGTAGTCGTAGAATAATTTATTTACTATTGAAAAAATTTCTTGTATTAATCTTGAATTATGATAATGCACATGTTTGGTGAGGATTAAAATAAATTTTTTAGTAAACATTGATAGAAGTTAATGAAATATGTGGTTGAAAAGTTGTGGATTCCACGAAATGTGCGAATAAAATTAATTGTTGACTTTGACTTAAATAAAATATTGATTTTAATTTTTACCAAACATGGAGAATATATATTTGTAAGTGCGGTATAAGTTCGATAGGAGTTGTCAAGTTTAATGAGAACAGTGTTTGATGCAAATTTTTTAGAAAAGAATGCATTTTATGATATAATGTGATGAAAAATATGTGGTTAAAAATAAGAAAAAGTTTTGAATTTACGTGTAATATTATTTTATTAAAAAATGTGTGATTGAAAATGAGTTTTAAAAGAATAAATTTTGAGAAGAATGTGGATCAAACATGGCCTTAAGTTAACTTTAAGAGGGTGTTTGGTGATGATTGAAATTAGATTTTTAGTATATCGTGATAGAAGTTTTTGAAATGTATTGTTGAAAAGTTGTGAGACCAATAAAAGATGTTGTTAATAGGAATTGTTTGACTTTGACTTCAATTAAAATCAGATTTTAATCCAAAACAAACATGCACTAAATCAAGTTAGATGAGGGTTTGTCGATTGGTTATGACCGAATAACAAACCAATTAGATATTGCTCTAGGAGCTCAGGTACAACTAATCAGTGTCACGAGCTTTTATCTTGGAGTTGGGTTCAATCGTCAATTGATTTGCTTAGGACGTAACATATTGTCTTTTTATTTGGTGAATGGACTCTTATCTTGTTGTCACAATCGCTATTTAATTAATAGAATATTGCGTAATTTTTATAATAACGAACTAAATTGTCTTATTTCAAAAGTTTACATAAAGTATATTTCTATTGAAAATTTTGACGAAGAGGATACATATGTCCAAAAAATTGTTGTTTCCTTGCAGTTGGATAGAACAATTCATGCCTCGCTCAAAAAAATTGTGCAATACATTGTTGTTTTCGACAAACAATTTGGTAAACAATCAAATTATGCATCTAATGTCAGTATCAAATCATATTGATTGGCATCCAAATGCTTTTTGTCAAGTTTATTCTTGACACTAGGTATTAGTAAAATAAATTGTACCATCTTTCACAGTATCGGAATTTTTTTGCTCGGTGGGTCCAATAGTTTGAGTGGTGTCGCCGCCACCTCGATGGGCAAGGGATGATTTTTTTTAGAGAAGTCGGAGAGAAATTTGTAGAGAAAGGGGGTCGTCGTGTCAACCTCCAATTTTACCAAAATCTATTTACTAATTTTCACGATATTATGCAGGGATCCAACTTGATTGACATCAAAATGTCGCCCTGCAATCTTATTTCTTTTTAACAATCATTAATTCTCATGACATTATACAGGAATCGAGTGTATAAGTATATCGTTCATGAAGTCTTTTTATATTATTCTTTGAGTATACTCCTCACCAAAAATTACAAGAATCCAAATCCTCAATATAATATTCTAAGCCAAGCCTTAATTATGAAATCAGTTGAGAGATAAATACTTTTAAGACTTAGGGTTCTGTCCTCTCATGATTATTCTTAATTAAATAATATTAAGTAAATCCTCTTTCTCATGCTAGACATCCAAGCTCCAATGGCACTATGCCAAGTGCGATTTTTTCACCTAACATGGAATATAGAGAGCGCGGTGGAACTAATAATGAACCGATCTAATGATGGTTGGATTAGATATAATTTGGCAATTGACAAAGCTTACTTGAGGGTTCAGATTGTTTAATTACAACATGTGGGTGGGACCCTGCAATCTATTCCCTTGGTGGCTTGTTTGGTAGGAAAGAGTAATTGAGAAGTACATGACAATATTAAGGGACTGTTTGACAAAACTTTTGATAAAAGTTGATAAAATACGTGATTGAAAAATTGATAAAAGTTGTGAATCTTATTATATGAGTAATTAAAATTAAGCAATTGTATGGTGGCCATTATTTGGAGAAAACATTGTTTTGATTTGTAATTTTTTGAANTGTCGCCCTGCAATCTTATTTCTTTTTAACAATCATTAATTCTCATGACATTATACAGGAATCGAGTGTATAAGTATATCGTTCATGAAGTCTTTTTATATTATTCTTTGAGTATACTCCTCACCAAAAATTACAAGAATCCAAATCCTCAATATAATATTCTAAGCCAAGCCTTAATTATGAAATCAGTTGAGAGATAAATACTTTTAAGACTTAGGGTTCTGTCCTCTCATGATTATTCTTAATTAAATAATATTAAGTAAATCCTCTTTCTCATGCTAGACATCCAAGCTCCAATGGCACTATGCCAAGTGCGATTTTTTCACCTAACATGGAATATAGAGAGCGCGGTGGAACTAATAATGAACCGATCTAATGATGGTTGGATTAGATATAATTTGGCAATTGACAAAGCTTACTTGAGGGTTCAGATTGTTTAATTACAACATGTGGGTGGGACCCTGCAATCTATTCCCTTGGTGGCTTGTTTGGTAGGAAAGAGTAATTGAGAAGTACATGACAATATTAAGGGACTGTTTGACAAAACTTTTGATAAAAGTTGATAAAATACGTGATTGAAAAATTGATAAAAGTTGTGAATCTTATTAAATGAGTAATTAAAATTAAGCAATTGTTTGGTGGCCATTATTTGGAGAAAACATTGTTTTGAATTGTAAATTTTTGAAGAATGTGTAGTTGAAAAAATATTTTTAAAATAATGAGAGACAAACATGTGCTAAATGTCGACTTTGACATCAACTTTTAAGCTATTCCAAATAGCACTTAATAAGAAATAGAAGTTAAAATTACGTCCTCTGTACTTTTTAGTATTGTTGTCATCGGATACTTTGTATCATATTAATTTTTACGCATGTTTAGCCTTTATTTGATTGTCATTTTTTTCAAAATACATTTTTTTTAACCACACATTCTTTAATAAAATAATATTATACGTAAGTCCAAAAAATTTCATTATTTTTTAACTTCACATTCTATATCAATCTACTATTCCAAAATACATTTTACACAAATATGAGGCTCAAGCGGGCCCTTAATACATAGTATTAGACATAACATACATGTACAAAATAAAATATTAACTTCTTTTGTTTCTTAAGTTCAATTATGGTCAAATATACCGTTAAAATGGTATATTTTGATATAGAATACTAGATGGTATTGACAACATGACGAAAGATAAAGAAGGTTAAAGTATCGACATATCGCTAAGGTCAACTTGCGATTGTTCCGTGTCTTGTTCATGTTACGAGGCTATTTTACAATCCAAACCCTAAAAATCAAAGAGCTACACACATTGTTAATATAGCAATTATACGAAATGATCAATTCAAGATCTCGTCTACATGAGGGGATTGCTCTATCCATTACGTCTAATAATTTACCTCAGTGCCATTTAATCTATCAGAGTCAAATCGCTTAGGTATTATTCCCCCCAAATGGAAAGTAATTGTTGGGACGAAAAGCTGCTCTTCAACCGCTTATTTAAGCACTCTAAAAAAATGCTTGTATTTGAAGTCTTATTAACTTTCATCCGATGTAAAAGTAATGAAATAAGTAGAATATGTCTTCTTTAATCAACCAACGTCAAGCTGCAACATAAGGACCTCTGAGATTATAAATAAAATTACTTGTTTATTATACTATTTAATATCATCTAATATTATGTGTCAAATATGAACGTAGTTATTAGCCATTAGGTTAGGTGTCAAGCTTTGCAATTGAAAACGATGGTCGAAGAATTGGACCTTGGAATCTTAAGAATTTCTTGGACCACCCTGCCTGCTTCATGTGGGGTTGGATTGATTGATTTATTAGGACCTCAAAAGGTTTGGACCTCTTTTACGCTCCTTCAAATTAAATTTATTAATTTGTTATAAATTAAAAGTTTGAATTTATGCAATTCGACCTAACTTCTGCGAGGATTGGACCGCACTAGACCATGACCATCACTAACTTGGTTGTATCGTTTGAATTTTTATTAAGTTTATTCGTATATTATAGACCAATATAATAAAAAAGTTATAAAAAATTATATATCTTAAATTGTTTAAAAATAAAAGTTTATACTCCAACAAAATCAATTGTTTGCCCTCATCATATCACATGGTAGGTCCAAATCTAATTCAACTTGCAGCCCCAAGTATTTTTTGCACCGTTATGCTGGTGGCTGGCCCTTTTCGTGTTGGAGGTGCTAGATGGGTCAACATGGAAAAGAGCTACTTATAATTAAAAACGTGTGTTTGAGTCACATTATTTTGGAATAATGTATTCTGGAATAGGAGATTGATGGAGAATGTATGGTTGAAAAAGAAGGAAAAGTTATTTATGTGATAGAAAATATTATTTTATTGAAAAATATGTGGTTGAAGATGAGTAGAAGAATGTGAATAATTTTAATGTGTACCAAACAGTGGCTTATTTTGTAAATCTTCGTGAACAATTTTTGACTGTGTCTTACATTTTTAAGTTAAAACTTGACTTGTAAGCTTGTAATAACCATTTGGACACCCACATCCGACAATTTAATTTTGAATGTAAGCTCGATAATTAGTATGAAGTACTTATAAATATCTCGAAATGTGCGAATAAAAATAATTTCAGTATTCTTAAATAATTTAAAAACACAAGCCAAACATTTTTAAAATATAAAATTACGGCAAGATACACATTTGAAATTAAAGTACCAGTAGCTCTTGAGAAGTGTACAAAACTAAGGCCTTATTTGATTGACACATTTTCCATAGAAAATATCACATCCGAGGAAAATGATTTTCACTTTTACCATTTGATTGTAACGTGGAAATGAAAATCGAATTCCAAGGTACAATCACTTTAAGCTGCATTTTCCTTGTTTTCATGGAAAACGAATTCCGATGGATTTAGTGAATTTTTATTATTCAACTAATATGGAATTGAAATTTCTTTTCACCTTTGCCTATCAAACGGACCCTAAGATTCAACCATGTGAACTAGTTTTTAGTCTACTAGTCAATTATTCAAATGTTGTTCTAATGGAATCAAATGGGCTATCTATTTGGCATTGTCGCGTGTGCAGTAAAAAACAACTGTAGTGATCTACTAAGATCTTGTGAATGAACATGAACTTTATAGGTCCTTTTCCATGCTTCAATCAGACAAAACACATAAATATATATATTTTTGTCTTATACATTGAATTATAAATTTTACAATTACCACAAACGTGCAAGTAGAAAAAACAAATTAAGCGAGTAATGAACCTAATGTCCAATAACAATTTATGTAATGACTAGTACGTTGAATTGGATATGAGAACAACATAAAATATTAAATAATATGTTGGACATGTCTATTGTTACGCCTCTTCTCAAGTGGTACGTCACGTGGTAGTCAGTTAAGCAAACAAAGTCTTACAAGTAGAAGGCCATTCAATATCGGCACTCCGCTCTACATCGCCTCGCCCACAAGCACTTCCGAGGCAATTAAGCCAAGCCCTGGGCGCCTCGCTTGGTGCAATGATTATCACCTCTTTTGAAGGTCTTCTCCATGGCGATTGTGCTATGTTCTTAGGCATCCTGTTTGGAACAATTATTATTTGAAGAGCATTGTTCTAAAAAACGTAAAATATTACTAGGTGCGGAGGTC
>CAIGRF010130530.1:9316-22073 GCA_903798235.1 Fraxinus ornus | reverse complement strand
TAAATAATTTAAAAACACAAGCCAAACATTTTTAAAATATAAAATTACGGCAAGATACGGATTTGAAATTAAAGTACCAGTAGCTCTTGAGAAGTGTACAAAACTAAGACCTTATTTGATTGACACATTTTTCATAGAAAATGTCACATCCGAGAAAAATGATTTTCACTTTTACCGTTTGATTGTAACGTGGAAATGAAAATCGAATTCCAAGGTACAATCACTTTAAACTGCATTTTCCTTGTTTTCATGGAAAACAAATTCTGATGGATTTAGTGAATTTTTATTTTCCAACTAACATGGAATTGAAATTTCTTTTCACCTTTGCCTATCAAACGGACCCTAAGATTCAACCATGTGAACTAGTTTTTAGTCTACTAGTCAATTATTCAAATGTTGTTCTAATGGAATCAAATGGGCTATCTATTTGGCATTGTCGCGTGTGCAGTAAAAAACAACTGTAGTGATCTACTAAGATCTTGTGAATGAACATGAACTTTATAGGTCCTTTTCCATGCTTCAATCAGACAAAACACATAAATATATATTTTTGTCTTGTACATTGAATTATAAATTTTACAATTACCACAAACACGCAAGTAGAAAAAACAAAATAAGCGAGTAATGAACATAATGTCAAATAACGACTTATGTAATGACTAGTACGTTGAATTGGAAATGAGAACAACATAAAATATTAAATAATATGTTGGACATGTCTATTGTTATGCCTCTACTCAAGTGGCATGTCATGTGGTAGTCAGTTAAGTAAACAAAGTCTTACAAGTAGAAGGCCATTCAATATCGGCACTCCGCTCTACATCGCCTCGCCCACAAGCACCTCCGAGGCAATTAAGCCAAGCCCTAGGCACCTCGCTTGGTGCAATGATTATCGCCTCTTTTGAAGGTCTTCTCCAAGGCGATGTGCTGTGTTCTTTGGCATCCTGCTTAGAACAATTATTATTTGAAGAGCATTGTTCTAAAAAACGTAAAATATTACTAGGTGCGGAGGTCAAATTTCAAGTTTTATGACCCTGACTAGCTTAGAAGAGGTCTAAGTGTAAAAAAATATTTTCTTATTTTTAATATTATTTTAAATTTTTAATCACTTTAATAATTAAAGTAATATATACCAAGCATCTAAAAATATAATATATTTACTTAATAATTCATACAATTAGTCAATTATATAATTTTCAAGTTTTCGAAATACAAAAATTAGATTATTTTTCATAGTTTCCACTAGACAGGTTCTAATAAAAAGCTTTCTAACATGTTTTCATTTTTTACTTTTGTACAAATAAAATCATTTAAAAACTTGAAATTCAAGTCAAATAAAAGATTTAAAAAAAGGAACAAAAATTAATAAAGTGTCACTAGGCGCTCATTGTCAAGATGTGGTGTTTCATCCGAACCTCAAGCCTAGGCAATGTTCAGGTGCCGCGTAGATGAGCTTTTTAAAACATTGCTGATGAGATGCATTATATCTCCGCTACAATGTCTACTACCGCGTATATTCTTGGCGATTGATATCTTATGTGATGGACATCTTCAATAGTTCTTGTCTCGGTCAAACTAGCTTCAAAGCACATTGCACAAGATGATTGATGGGACAACTCTGCAACATCGTCACTCAATTAGATCACAACTTTTCAACTTGTGACAATTAGGGATTAATACAATGGAGCTTGATTAGTTGGCCGTTGGGATGGGGTCACATATCAGTATCTAAAGAACATTGGCTCATCTCTTAGCTATAAATACTCATATAATAGTGATATCCAAAGATATTACGAACCATTATTCTTGGTACACAAATCCAACACCCAAACTTCTGTTCATTATGTCTTTCTCGCACTCAATTCATCTTTCATTTGATTTGGACATTGGAATACACGCAACCATGGCACTCACCTCTAAAATCACGATTTACACAATCTAACCACGGCACTCACCTCTAAAATTACGATTTACACAATCTAACATGTTTGCTCAAGTACACTGGTAACATATACAAAACGGGAGAAGAGCTGAGATTTGTTGGAAGCCGAGTTTGTAGATCAATATCTATTATGAATATAATGATAATTAAGCACTATTTGATGTGTTGAGAAATTAGAAGTTTAATATCATGTCATTTGTGAAGGGTATGGTAGATTTCTATTTGCTTGTATTGCTTGCTCGTCTAGAAGGGAAGAAGTGAATGATAGTTTGTCTTGTGAATTACTTTGCCGTTGAACACACCTTTTAAGTAAACACATTCTCTTTCTTTTCGAGCTGTGTGTCTATGCGTACAATCAAGAATTGAACTTACTCTTGAAGTTCTAAATTTAGTAATCGAATGACTGAAGAGAGGATGTGTAACTTAATTTAGGTTGATATTCGGTATTTAAAAAGCCATGTTAGAAATTTTTTTCTCCCCCCTCCCTCTTAATTCCTTTTGGGATGAAGAAATAGGACAAATTGTTAGGTCTCAAATTTCATAATGGGTTGTTAGACAATATAGACCTCTTTTTGTCTTTTGGTTTTTCCCTAACATTCTTAACTACTCAAATCTCCTTACACGTGTGAGTGGATATCTATCGAAAATATTTTAAGTTAAGTTTAATTTTTTTATTTCTCCTCTTGAACCAACTTTCAAAATTATTAAATAGTCTTATTTGAAGTTTAATTCTTTTCGTAAAATATGTTACCTCGTAAAATATGTTAGAATTGGTAGAAGACAAAGAAGACAAAGAAGCAAGACAACAAAAAAGACTAATTATGTTACCTCGTAAAATATGTTTTTACCGGTCCATAACTATCAAGGGTATGAGTATCATTTACTTCATAAGTTATCCCCATCGAATCAACATCTTTCTTTTATTCGGCTTTTCGCTACTCGACTAAATTGGGTCATTAAAATATTATTTGGCCCAAGAGATATGTCGGGCCTCACTTTAACCCATTGAGATCCATTTGCCCTCTGGCTGAGTAGACTCCGGGTTGGGTAAATATGAGGTGCCTTCTGGCCTTCTCATGCCTTGTGCCTCATGTATTTTCCCAAATTTTAAAAGGTAGCAATCAGGACATGTACCTATATTTTTATTTTTTTTATATATTTTTTCGAATTTTCATTATTAATTGATTATTTTGAATGTTTGAAATTTACATTTCATAATCAACCTTTTTAATAATACACTTCTAATTATCTCAATTAAAATCTATTTAGGAGCTTGAGCTCTCTCTGCAACAAAGTAGCAATTATTCTTAATACGAAGAACTTGAAAATATTATAATAGGACTGCAATAAAATCATTTATAACACAAGTTTGTGATATCTATGTTGACAGTTACTTGTAACATGAAAAAGTTGAAATTATTAATAACCCTATGATAAAATCATTGTTAACACTTAGTTTCAACGTTTAAGCTATCGTGTCATAGAGAAGAATGCTACTGAGTTCGCACATCGTATAGAAAAGATGGAAAAATTTGCAGATGGATTGAGACTCGAGACATATTATTAGTATTTTCGTTATTCACGATGAGCACTAAAAGCAAGATATATATGTTAATTAGCCCATCAAGCTTCCATCCGTGAAAAATTGATGCAGAAGGATTTAGAGTCAGATGATGCCAAGTTGTCCGATAGCTCGTTGATGTACCATGAGTTGGCTGATCAACGCAAAAATGACAAATGATCGACAATGTTGCTTAATTGGGGAAATTTTTGGACATTTTTTTGCTACGGTTATCAGAATCGCGCCCATAACCCCAATTCAGAAAACTCTTTTCGACGGGCGCGCAAGTCTCACTGAGCTTCACTCCATGCATATCGATTTCAAGGGCAAAATCCGTTGTTTTCCCTTCCAAATCCCCAATTTTAGTTATTTTTCTTTTTCATTTTTTGATAATATTTTGTTTGCTTTTTTAAAATAGATTATGAGCCCGATTTGAATAAGATTTTTGGGATATTATTTCTTTTTTTATGTACTTTCCTTTGGTATGACTATTGAAAATATTGCTATTTTTGGTAAATTTCCATAATTACGATTTCTTAGCTATACAGCCCGGCTCGTGAGCTGTTTTCGCATGTTGAATGAATAATAAAGAATTTTCTTGTTTTCTTGGCGTTTTTTCTTGTGTTCTTCCCTATTGATTATCTGTTGAAACCAGCATGCAAAATAATAGTTATTCTGCCCCAGCGTAAAAAATTGATTAGTCTGTATGTTTCGAACAACTACTCATCTCTAACATTCCCATATATTCTACGACAAATTATTATTTTTAACTCATGGTTAACATTTGCTAAGTTTTTTAGTTAGGACTGTTTATGACCGACCTCGGAGGTCGACCAAATACGAAATGTGTACAGTAAGCTCGTGCTAATGTGAGTTCGGGAATGCAATGTTAGCTCGGTCATGTAGTTAATCGAGGCTCAAGGAAACATAATGATATAGATTTCTTTCACATTGTACAAACCATCCACAAAATCACGACACTTGACAGACCTTGCATCAAGGCCCACTATTCACATCAATGAAATACTTTAGCTTCCTTCCATAAATAATTCATTAATTATTGGGGACCACTCATGATATTAACTCATAATGATTTGACAGATCGAGTTCTTTAACCAATCAAAACGTGTCAATGAATGTACCTTTTTAGCTCGTCACCGTAGTTGACAAGATGGGAGAATGACAGGTGCAGACAGGATTTTCCCTATAAAGGGAGGAAAAGAAGAAGAGCATGGGGAGGAGACACAAAAACTTTTGATTTCATATTACAATCTATTATAAACCTTGTCATATTTCAAATATCTCATTAGAAAAGAGGATGAAATCATTGTATCAAACATGTTATGATCTTTCATTATCAATCAAGTCTCCATTATTCCCTTAAGTTAGCTCGAATCTTTGTCTATATAATTTTCAACTTCAACAGGACAATGCTTAAGATATAAAACGTTTGTTCGATAATTTCTTTTAAGATTTTAAGTTGATCAAACTTCATTTTTAATCACACGTTTTAATTTATTTACAAGTATGGTCTATTTTTTAATTGTACATTTTCAAAAGTATTATCGAATGGGTTTAAAAACAAATGATTACTATTGGTCGTAATCCTAAGGCGTGTTCAGTACGATTTAAAATATAATTAAAATTGAAAATATAGTCGTTATTAGGTCCCACTCGTCTAATTGAAGTCAACAATAACGACTAATTTTTTAATTTTAATCCGATTTTAATCTCTATCGAATACGTCCCTAATCTAACCAGAGTTTGAAAAGAGGGGCAAGTGAAAATCATTATTTTCGTTTTATTTGTTTGTGTAATTATTAGCTAGCAAGTGACATGTCACATGCTGGACAGTTTTCTCATGTGAGCTGCTGCTTCATATGCAAGTTTTGTTTATTTTTTCCCAACTCTGTCCGTCGGATCCACTCAAATACAATACTTGTAAAATGACAATTATGCCCTGAATGACTTGGCTACTGTACTATCCAATTGACACAAAAACCCTAATCAATCCCTAATCATAATTTTTAATCCAATCATACTATATAAGTACAAAAATTTTTAAATTTTGATCGACATGTGGAATCATTGAAAAATGAGAAAAAAAAAATTATGAGAATCAGGTTCCGCCACATCAGCATTTGCATGAATTCGATAAGTAATTCCCCGTACTTGAGACTTTTTCCTTTTTAATTCGGAGGATTAGTTGTGGATTTACTATTTATCTCTATGGTAAAGCTGATTATTATTATTTTAGATTTTAAGTTAGTTAAACTCTATTTTTAATATTAATTTGATCAATAATTTTTATTAACATTTAGATACAAATTTTATTAGACTCGCCAACTTATAAGCTATTCATAAGCATTGTGTATTATAAGCATTCTATGTGACGCTTCACAAGGCATAAAAGTCAAATAACCAATTTATTACATTAAAATGAGTGTTAGGGTAAGAAGCTTTTTGATTCATATTCTAAGGTGTGATCAAAATTTGTTTGAAGCGATAGCTCGTGGTTTATGATTAAAACTTTCTCGTTTGATTTGAGTCAAGGGTATTACCACTATAAATTTGATGTAGTTGTTGGTAAAATAGTGTCTCGGCAAATTTAATAAGATGAATTTACAAGTCTTGTGAAACTTTAACTTTATGGTATTGTACTCTTGACCTTTATCTCGAGTTAATTCAAATTACTTAAGTTTTTTGTCACACTAATTTTGAGTAATTTTAAAGCTTCTGTAAAAAAAAAAAATTAAAAATTGTACATTTATTTTCCATCAAAGCTTTAGGCTCAAGTTTTTTTAATTTGTTTTCCACCTAAAATTTAATAACAAGTTATAAATATATAAACTAATGCATATTGTCACTCTTTAGTGGTTATAGACATGGTTGCTATATCTAATTTTCAATGATTAAATTGCTGGTGAATTGCTTATAATGATGATATTATGTAGGAGAATAGTAAGTAGTAAGTTATGTCCATTTTTATTGGACTAAATGATTAATACTACTTACCTAAAAGCAGCAAGAAGAGAATGAAATGCATGCTATTGGGATGTCAACATATGATTCTTGATCTTCGAAGTGCTTTAGGTGTCGCAAAAGATATTTTTAGTGTTTCGTCTCAAATTATTAACTTATCTAAAACTTGGTATTAACTTTCTTAATAAGCAAGAACTTAAAGGGACTTGGTTGCTTTGCTATGATATTTTTTGAAAGAGTAACGAAAGAGAAATTGTGCACAAGTATAAATCATGAAAAAACTAACAATGACCGCCATTGTACTACATGGAAGTAGTTCAGTGAGACTCGAACAAGAGGGAAATAGTTCTCTTATCGTCACTACTAAGAAAACTACTTAACAAAGTTAGACGATTCAAGTTTAACGAAAGTACATACATAAACAAGGATTATCAATGATCACTAATACTATGGTAATACATTTTATATATAATACATTTTATTTTTTTTGCTGCGTTGTAACACATTTTAATTACAATGAATGTTCTCAACACGTGATAATTGTTGTATTTCGCATTTTTATCTTTGACCTTCAATTAATTAATATATTTTAATAATAATTTGTGTTCAAATATTCTATTAGCCTACTTTGATATAAATGGTAAATATTTTGTCAAATTTGAATATTTTAAATTCGAGATAAACATATCGTGGGACTCCTTTTCAAGCCCCGTAGACTACTGTGAAGTCAAAGGGCAGTTTCGTCATTTATCAAGGGTAAATTCGTCACATCATATGTTTCAATTTTTCGAAAAATATCAAAACTCGCTCATTCGCACATGTCTAATGTAATCTATACCGTCAGTTCCAAATATCGAACGGCACTCAATGGCCGAAAAATGAAATAGGAGGGAAACAATATCAGCCGTTGGATCCAATTTCACCCATTTAAAACCCCATCTATAGGATTAGCATTTTTCACTAATCGTTGCAGTATACAGTTATTACTCTCTATCGATCGACTTTTAAACTTCTCCATTTTTTTTCGGATTTTTTATAAGGTAATTTTTTTTTCTCTTTCTGTATCTATTTATTATTTGTACTTTAGATCTTCATTTTTGATGTTGTAGTTTATCAATTTTTTGAGTTTATACTGCTTGTAGCCGTGTTGTATATAGTGAACTCAATTTGCCTAATTTTGCCTTTCGTTGCATTAATTTCGAGTTTTATTTTTGAATTGTACTGGCTTGATTACTTATTATATGATTTTCGTGTTTTCTAGACTTCAATGTGCTACTCTTGGTGGATCGATTCATTAGTAATTCCGATCTTCATTTTTGAATCATTATTATTATTAACCGATTATATGTTTAGCATATACTGTGTTAAAATACTCTAATTTTACCTTTCATTACATAAATTTTAAGGTTTTATGAAATATACTGGTTGGCTTAATTGTTATACAATTTGTGTTTGTCCTAGACTGGAATATGTAACTGCTTATATATGTATTGTATAGTTAACTTAAATTTTTTAAATTTTGCTTACTTATTATTTAACTTTTGTGTCTTCTAGACTTGAATGTGCTACTCTTGGTGGATCAAGTTAGCAGTACTTCAGATCTTCATTTTTGAACTTGTAGTTAATTGATTTTGTTAATTGTTTACTGCTTCTATATATTGCGGGCTTGTTTGAGCCCCGCAAAGAATGCATTTTTGAATAGTGATTAATGAGAATGTGTGGTTAAAAATAAGGTAAAGTTTTGGACTTGTGTGTAATATTATTTTATTGAACAATGTGTCGTTGAAAACAAGAGAAAGAAAAATGTATTTTGGAAATAATGAAGATCAAACAATTGAACTTAAATTACTCGAATTTAACCTTTCATTACATAAATCTATAATTTTCTTTGAAATGTACTGGTTTGCTTAATTTGTTATACCATTTTCGTGTTTTATAGACTTGAATATGTAACTGATCCAGTTATTATCTAATAATTAGGCTGGCTTTAGTTGTGATTTAGCATCGCATGAAATAGCAGTGCATGTAGCGTACATTTTTAAAGGTTTTCTGCCAAAAAAATTAGAGATCCGGCGACGATTTGGTAGTCAGATCCACAAAAGTCCATAAACTTTCTTACTGTAGAAATGGTGAATATGGTTTCAAAATTTAGACATAATTTTATTAGAACTTTCTAGTATTGAAAGGAGATTTGTCATTTTCCCAGATGGATTTGTACGTACTATAGTTGCTTCAACAATTACAGATTATCAGTGTTTTACATTAGCAACTTTAGATTTTGGTTAATAATTTTATCTATTCACATAAAATCTCTTAGGTTAAGGGTGTTTCTAAAAGGGTTTGTCATATTTCTGTATAATCCAGGCAAAATCTCTCTTTAGGAAGTGTAAGTCCCACCAGTTACGCCGTTGGTTTATCCTAGTTTCAAGACCCTCCAACATACACTACTCGTACCGGATCTGGGATGTCCCGTGATACACCCTTGGAGTCTAAACGTTAACCTCGCACAGTTACACATGATGTTACTCCGGAGGACACCTTCTAAACAGGGAGCACGTCACGAGTACCTAGACCTCGGACCGTGATACCTGTCACAGGCATGACCAGGTATGCCCGTCTAGAAGTCCGGACTATTGAAATATAATGGCCAGTCTGGGGCTGGAAACAACTGGGCTAAAGGTCACTACACCGAGGGAGCTGAGCTTATTGACTCTGTTCTTGATGTCGTGAGGAAGGAGGCTGAGAACTGTGACTGCCTTCAAGGTACATTTTTGAGACTATTAAAAGCTTTTCTTTTTTATTAGACTGAAATGTTGAGGAAACATCTTGATATATGTAATATGCATGGATATGCAAATTATATTCTTGTAATTTATTGGTTATGGTTTAGCAAGTTACAGGTCTAGCATTTGAGTCGAGATTTTTGCTGGCATGTCACTCTATCCTTTTAAGCTTAGTGATACATTATGTTGAAAAACATTGCGTAACTTAGGTTAGGTAATCCAGTAGTTAATTCTTTTATTGATGAAATGTATCTAATTCTAACAGTTGTCTTTTTGCAGGGTTCCAAGTCTGCCACTCACTTGGTGGAGGAACAGGTTCTGGAATGGGTACCTTGCTGATCTCAAAGATCAGGGAAGAGTACCCTGACAGAATGATGCTCACATTCTCTGTGTTCCCATCACCAAAGGTTTCAGATACAGTGGTTGAGCCATACAACGCTACCCTTTCAGTGCATCAGCTTGTTGAGAATGCAGATGAATGCATGGTGCTCGACAATGAAGCTTTATATGACATCTGTTTCAGAACTCTCAAACTTACTACTCCTAGTTGTGAGTATATTTCACTGAACTCACTGTTGAACTTAATGTGGATTGCCTGGCATATTATTTGAAGTTTTTATCACACTTTGTTGCTTGTCTTTACTTTTTATTTTATTATTATTATTTTTTTTCACTTGTAAAAGAAACTTGAATAGGTTCGTGGCAATGAGAAAGTGACAACAATTCAATCTCTCGACAACGTATTTTATATAAAAATCTGTAGTTGCCAAACTAGGCTTAGAATAATTAGGCCACACTACTCAGTATAAACAAAATTACTTCTTTACGATCTCACCTTTGTAATTTATTTTTGTATTCCAGTTGGTGATCTGAACCACTTGATTTCTGCAACCATGAGTGGGGTGACTTGTTGCCTCCGATTCCCTGGTCAACTTAACTCTGATCTTCGAAAACTCGCCGTCAACCTGATTCCATTCCCCCGACTGCATTTCTTCATGGTGGGTTTTGCTCCTCTGACATCTCGTGGGTCCCAGCAATACCGTGCTCTTACAGTCCCTGAGTTGACCCAACAAATGTGGGATTCCAAGAATATGATGTGTGCTGCTGACCCCCGCCATGGACGCTACCTCACTGCTTCGGCCATGTTCAGAGGCAAAATGAGCACAAAAGAGGTGGACGAACAAATGATTAATGTTCAAAATAAAAACTCTTCTTACTTTGTCGAGTGGATTCCAAACAATGTGAAATCAAGTGTTTGTGATATCCCACCTAGAGGGCTTTCAATGTCATCCACCTTCATCGGGAACTCAACCTCCATTCAGGAAATGTTCAGAAGAGTGAGTGAACAGTTCACTGCTATGTTCAGGAGGAAGGCTTTCTTGCATTGGTATACTGGGGAAGGAATGGATGAAATGGAATTCACAGAAGCAGAGAGTAATATGAATGATCTTGTGTCTGAATACCAACAGTACCAGGATGCTACAGCCGATGATGAAGGTGAATATGAGGATGAGGAAGAAGAGGAGGGCATGGAGCACATGTAAAACTCCTATGAAAATTCATAAATGTTGTTCCTTCTGTTGTGTTGGGTGTATGATTGTACTCAGCCATGGGAATCCTAAAAATGTTCAAGTTTTTGTTCTCCCAGTTTATTAGAAGCCGCGATGAAGGTGAGTATGTTTTTGTGAAGAATGTTGGCTAGGTTTGTGAGTGAACCTAGTTGTGTTATATGTTTAAATTTTCAGAACCATTACTATTTTCATAAATTTGTAGTCAAATTTTATGCTATTGTATGTTTTCCAGTATTTCATTTTGTTTCGAACATAAGAAGCATTTATGTATTTTTAATTAGAAATGAAATGACTTCGGTTAAGAAAGGCCAATCGCAATTGTTGGCTAATTTGACACGAGCAGATTAATCAATACTCAATCCCTCTTCATAAATTACATTTACCTCTTTAGGAAAGTCCTCACAAATGATGATCAAGCTCCCGTTTGGAGCACATTTTCAGTTCATTTGAAGAAAAATTATGAGAGTTAGTTGTTAAATTTGGATCCCACTTGTGAGATGAAGGTAGAGATGGCAAACGAGCTGAGCGGCTCGTCGGCTCGGCCCGTGAAAACATGAGCTGCTCGAGCTCGCGAGCGGCTCGTGAAAACAAAAAAAAAAAAATTAAATAAATATGTGAAAAAGTAAAGAAAAAAATTCAAAAAGCTCGTGCCTCGCGGGCTTGTGAAGACTAAAAAAAATTAAAAAAATACGTGAAAAAAAAATTCAAAAAGCTCGGCTCGTGAGTAGACACGAGCCACAAGCTCATGGGTTTAAGTCGGCTCGACCCATTGACATCTCTAGATGAAGGTCAAAAGAAGTGATTGCCTTTTCATTCCCAATGGCTATATTTTTCATTTTTTGGATTAAAAATGTGCGACAAACAGGGCCAAATAAAAAATTTCATTTATTGGGATAGTTGAAATGACGCTGAATGCTGTAATATCGGGCACAAAACAAGCCTTGGACTTTTAAGATTATGGTTTATTGAGGTTGGATCTTTTGTTCAGTAGATTGATTTTTCTGATTTTCCTAAATTTATTTAAATTTTTATTGTACTTAAAAAAGTTTCCAACTTAAAAAGTTCTTCGAATTGTTACTAAACTTAGTAAAGCCATTCCACTTGTCACTCATCAATTTAAAATCTTAACGGACTTGAGAAGTTACTAGAATATTATCTTATTTCATCTACCACACAATATAGTACGATAATTTTTAAAACATTAAGCAACGAAAAGATGGGTGAGATGACATTTTATTAAGTTCTATATTCGCCGATTTGGACAACATTTGGAATTTTTTTTTAGCAAGAATTGAAATATTTAAGGGAAAAATTTATAAATCTCACTTTAAGTTTACACCATTTCAAAAATAAAAAAATAACTTTCACATTTCAAAAATCAGATTTTTGACCTACACACACACATATAAAATTAATTAATTAGTTAACCCACACACCTCCACCACCTCCGACGACCGTCCGGCGACTACTCCGATTCCGGCGACCATTCTGGCGACTACTCCGACGAGCATTCCGACGGCCGTTCCGACGACTCCTCCGATTCCGGCGACTATTCCGATGAACGGTCCGACGCCGTTTTTTCCAACGACAGGTCACAACCAAGGTCACAAGTCAAATTCCACACGTCTCGGTTCTTGTTGATAGTTACAGTTTAATTTCAAAAGGTCACAGTACGGGTCACGGAATAATTTGAGGTCACAAATCAAAAATTTTATAGGCCACGATTTTTTTATAGGTCACAGATTAAAAATCTTGTAGGCCACGAATTATTTTGAGGTCACAAATCAATAGTTTTATAGGTCACATATTATTTTATTGGTCACATATCCAAAAATTACAGGTCACAGTTATCTATCAGTCATATATTTTCAAATTTATTGGTCACAGATTAATCTTTAGTCACAATTTTAAGGTCACA
>CAIGRF010130519.1:0-21469 GCA_903798235.1 Fraxinus ornus | reverse complement strand
CTTCTGTGATCACGCCCTCGATGCTGCTGCCGCCGCTTGTCGTCGATTGGGATGGAGAGAGGGAGAGAAGTGAGAGACTAGAGAGAAGAAATAAATTTAGGGTTTGATTTGGGATGAAATTAAAATATAATTTGTATATATATCTGTATAATTATAATCTGTATCTAGTTTGGGGGAAATGGGGCAAAAACTTCTTTAAATTCAGAATCCTAAAAGTGGTAAGCCATCATAATAAAGAAACCTGTTACAACTTTCAGTCACTCTTATATGAGATGAACGTCAAAGATGATCCGAAAACTAAGCAACACCGAAGATAGTATTAATTCTGAACGACCAGTCCATGTCGCACACTAATGTGAAAATTGAATTCTGAAAGAAATGTCGACGATGGCACACACTCACATGCTCGGGGTTTTACATATGGACCCTGCTATTTGAACAAGGCCACGTCGCCCCTGTTCCCCAGGCCCTCCACCTTTACATATTATCATTTCACTAAAAATGTATATAAATTAATTTCTTACTCCTAAAAAGAACTCATAAATCATAAACTGAGTTTATTAAGTAAAATAATCCATTAATCTGCAAATTGAAAAATATGCTCCATAATTTGTCAATCAAAAGATATTTTATACCTGCTGCTATATATAAAAGAAACTTTTCTACTTGTAGATATATTTGAAATACCATGTTGCACTTGTGCTAACCCCTGGTCGGCAAAATGATGGACCCGAAATTTCTTTCAGTTTTAAACAAGTGTACATGAACTGAACCTGGTATTTCTCAGTAATGACATCAATGGCCTAAATTCAAAAGAACAAACAACCTCATTCATGTATGAGGAGACAACTTCTTGTGCATCCTTCAGCAATTTCACACTATGATCCTTTTTTTTTTGACCGGGCAACTGCCAGTATGTGGTTACCGGAAACAGAAAAAAGAGAGACAGTTGACCTGAGAAAATCAATCAATATAACAATTATAGTGATAGACATTGTACCCTGTCAGGAATATTTCTAGGCATTGGAAGAGCAGTGACATATCTCTGCGGGAAAGGTTTATGAATACTTGACTTGACATCAGAGTTTGATGCTGTCTCAGCACTATCACTTTGCCCCCGGCCATGGAATTTAGCAAAACGATTTATGACAGAAAACTTCTCCAGATCTAGGCATTCCACTCTCAGGTCCAATATCGATGCATACTTGTCTAGGCTGCAAAATTAAATATGAATATCAGTAGTAGAGCCGATAAAAACAAAACATGATGAACACCCTACTGCTCCGACCTGCCCCACTACCGGGTTCCAAAAATAGAAACAGATACAAGCATAAAGGAATAAAGAAGTAAGAACACGAGAATTCCAAAAAATTACTACCTCTGTCCCACAAAGATAGACTTGATTTCCTTTTCGTCTGTTCCAAATTATAGGTCAGTTTCCTTATTGAAAGTAGATATTTTTTGGTTTTCTAATATGCCCCTGTTTAATGTCCCCTGTTATCAACAAATATAAACTAATCCTACTTAAAACCATTATTTAATGTATGGGCATATTTGGAAAAATGTAATAAAAAAATTATATTTCCAACTCTATTACCTATATTTTCTTAATCTGTGTGAAAATAGAAATAACCCTATATTTATGGGATGGAGGTAGTATCACAATAGTAGAGCACAACCAGAGATGCACTAAATCATAAATAGTTTTAAAGATAGAACATTATTCTACAACCTTGGATATTAGTCCAAACCAAAGAAGTAATCAGCTCAATTCATTCCAATTTGTTCCAATTACTCCATAGACCAATATGCATAGCTTTATGTACGGAAAATAGTTAGAATTCATGCTATGCCACTATCTATTGTTTTTGACAGAGATTCTAAGTTCTTATCCCTTTTTTGAAAAAGCATATATAAGGCTTCAGGAACACAGTTATATCTTTTAGCACAGCTTAAAAAAACAATACAAAGAAAACAACATCTCTTTTAGTTTTTAGCATGTGCTTGTTAAACAGTGCTCAAAATTGCATTCTAGAAATCTGCCTCCCCCCACCATTTATTCGAAGTAGCTAAAAGGGCACATTCAATGTTTGATCAAAATTAGAAAAGATGCAAAAAAGGAAATTAACCCCCTGTTTGGAGCACATATTCTACCTCATGAGAATGAAAAAAAATGACCTGTTGCACATTTAGCTGGGCCCCACCTTAGAGAAGAAGTCAAAAAAGGGGCTGAATTTGATGGCAAATTGTCATATTTTTCATTTTTCTGGCTAAATAATGCGCCTCAAAACAGAAGCTAAAGAATTTTACCATGCACATGAGATGTACCACAAAAGTCCATATATAAACAATATATCCACGCATGGAAATGCAAAGAAGATGGGGACAGGTTACATTCTCTTGGCACTTCCGTTTCATTCCAATCTTCTTTCTGTTTGCACCTTTCTCCAGTTTCTATAAACCAAGAAACATCTACTGCTATAAAGTTTTTCTCCCACCTCATATACTATGTGGCCATTAGGTATTCTGTGGACAACGTCCTTGGGCTAATTTATTGACAATGCATGGACAGGGCTATCTCACACTTCAGACATCTATATCCAGTCCCTTTTGTTAGTAAATAGGGTTACAAAATACAAAATGCAGACCAACTGTTCGTAAATACCCAATTGAATGTGCAAGGCACGACTATTATATTCTTTACACAATGACTTTATGAATTTTTACTTATTTTAATACATTTTTTATAATGGAATAAATGCAAATAAAAATAACAACTCTATCCCATCCCAGCACAAAGTATGAGACTTCATTTTATTTAAAAAGATTAATTTAATTTAAAGTCTAAAATTGAAATTTTTATCTTAATAACAAGTCCTTTGTAGAAGCACAGATGCAGTTCTGTAATCGTCAGAAAGACTCAAACTGACAAATTATAAACTTAACTACTAAAGTCTGACCATAAAATACAATCTCCCCCCTCCCTCCAATCAGCACCAAACACAATAAAGAAAGGAAAAACAAATTCTACCAGAGTTTAGAAAAGCTAAATAGGATATCGAGTCATTTTGCTTCTGGAGGCAACACATAAGCCTCACTATTAACCAACAGAATAATTTAAAAAAAAATTTAAAGATAAAAAATTATACCTGTAAAAAACATGAACAATCTAAAAGTTCATAATAAAACATTTCAATAAAACTGGAAGTATTATTTGCACCTAATAACATAACATGGGGTAGGGCAAGCACATGTTCTTCTCTTCCTCTCTTCTTTTAACCTTCAATTATTTTCTTTACAGTATTTGGGGTTGGACAGTATTTAAAAAACTCCATACCACCACTCAATTTTCGCTAAGCTTCATGGTTCACAAGTAAAAATCACTTCAAACTTCAAATATTAGGTTATAAATGAATAATTATCATCAAAGTGAATAGAGTATGGGTCCATCTTTGCAAGAAATTTGAAAAAAAGATACATTACCTCGAGAACTCGTTTTCTAGCTTCATTGCTCTTCCCATAAACTCTTCGATAGCTTTTCCAAAACGACGGCAGCCAATTCCCTCAGATTGTTTGCCCTTAGCAGCAAGTCTACAATATATTTTGTAGAGAGCTAGTTATTCAGACTAAAAAGTTATCCAAATAATAACTACCAAAAGATCAAAGCATTCAATTGACTGAACAACTTCAAGCAATATCTGACTGTCTTACACGTCTTCTCCATCACAAGGCATATCTGAAACACTTGAGTGAGAAACTGCGCTGCAAGCTTCTCCCAATGCTATCCTGGAGACAGAGTAAGTCACACTCTCATAATCTGAGCTAGCATCAGCACAGAGAATTGCTGCTTGTGGAGGGCAAATCAATTGCTGCATAAGTTGTGTCGTCAAAATAAGCCTTCTCTTTGATCTAAGCACTTGCAGTCCATCTTCAATCAAGTCAACATCTTCCACCTGCCGTCAGAAAAGAAGAAAGAGGATGTGGAGGGACCATGTGAGTAAATCAAGTACATGAAGAAAATAGGAGCATCATTAGCAACAACATCACACCTTATCAGTTAGACGATTTGCTGCTTTACACCAATTGACTTCTGCCATCCTGCAAGTAGAAATATGCATGTAGATTAACAAATAAATATTAACAGTATAAAGGAAAACATTAAAATTCTCATTAGCATCAAACATATGTAATTAAATCAAATAACTGTTAAACTCCACTATATAGCCCTTGTTTGGTAGATATTAAAATCAGATTTTTAGTAGATTTTAATAAAAGTTGTTGAAATGTGTGGTTGAAAAGTTGTGAATCCCATGAAATGTGAAGTTAAAATTAATTGTTGAAAAGGGGAATAATATAAACAAGGGTCTGTAAAGAAAGAAAGAAACAAATTGAAAAGTTGCTATTCATGATAACCACCTGAGAGTTTGAAGATTTTGTGAACCCTGTGATATTTCCTTGTGCCAAGGATGATGTTCAGAAGTAGCATCCTTACGCTTCTTGGATTCTAACTCAGGAGAAGAAAAATGTTCAATTGCTACTGACGAAGGAATAGAACTTTGTTGGGCGCCACCAATTAGACTTGTGTGGTCCATAGAATTATGTGTGAGCAAACTACTGGAAGATTTCCCGCGAGTAAAAGGTGGTTCGGCTGTTCTTAAAGTGGTGACCATGCTTGCATCATACATCGGCAAAATTCTTCCATTTTTAAAAGCTCCATACTGATCTAACCAAGATGGTGCAATCTGAGAACCACAAGAAATTCTAGAAGTATCCCGACCAAATGCAAGAGCGTCCTGAGAGGCATCAGCTGACCTGGAGAATGTTTGCATTCTAGAATCCCCAGATGAAACTGCAGCATAAGAACCTATCGTATCTCCATTAATAGCACTGTGTTCATTTACCAGCCCTCCCTCTGAAGCTACTTGTTGAACACCCGGACCATTATCTGGTCCTCTCATTCTCTTTGACACCCTAATGTTTGGATCAACCTCTGCATCCTTGATGGCCCGCACTTGATTTAGTAAGGAGTAATTTTCATGAGAGAAGCTATTCGGTTTCAAAGATCGACCAAATGCTTCAATATCCTTTTGCGTTGAAGAAGAATTAGCATGAGAATCATCCAAGGGATACTTGACAGAAGATACTTTTCCAAGTGCCTCATTCATATGTTGAACTATGTCAGTGTTTACAGATGTTACTTGCAATTCAGAGCTTCCCTTCAAGCTCTGCCCTTCCCCACTAACAACTTCAGAGCTCATAGGAATTCCACTGAATTTGGATGAGAGATTCTCACCTTTCCTCACATAAGGATCGCCTGCAGTATGGGGTACAGAGGAACTTGATTCCACAATATTCGGTTGGTTTGACTCTGAAAAATGTGCCGACACCTTGTGAAACTGAGAACCCTGAGCTTGTTGGTGTGTAGGAACATTGGTCCACATAAACATCCGTGCACATGCATCATGTTGAGAAATGACAGGCACAGCCGATGGCTGAGAAGAAGGTGCACGGTCCCTAGCTGACATTGTATCAGTTGAACCTCTTGCCTGTGGATCATTAGTGTTGGTTTGCCAAGATGTTCCCCCCGAAGACACGTGATTACCATGTGGAGTACTGGAAGATGCATCGAGCAAAAAAGTTTCCATAGATCCTTTCTGGGTGGAGTTGGAGGCACTTCTATCAAAAGACGAGTTAATATGCTGATTTACTGACATTTGTCCACTTGCCCTGGTCATCTGTTGATGATGAAGATGACTTATTGAGTGGCCAGAGCCAGAATTTAATGTTGAAGATAAATTTCCACGAATCTTATACAGAGTGGTTCCGCTTTCAGATTGTCCTGGAATTCCATATTTTTCATTTTTTATCTGAGTCTTGGATTGTTCATTAGAAAAAGGCGCTGGTTGAATTGAAGATGTCGTAACTATGAGCAGATCCTTCTCTCCAATTTCTGCAGCAGCATGACTTGAATGTGGAGAACCATTTGTAAATTGAGCAGTTTGAGAAGTAGGTGAATGTTCTGAAATCTGCATCAGTTGAGATGGAGGACCAAGCTGCAATCTGAAACCTTGAGAGGCAGAAGAATTATTGCGGTGGAGTCGGTCAACAGAACTATCACAATTTTCTGTTTCAGGTAGCTTAGATGATGCATTCTGTTCAGAAGAATTGAAGTGCATCATGGAACCAAGATCGACATGTTGATCCACCTTGTGAAGAAGCTCCAGCATGTTTTGACTGGAATAAACGCAAACAATTAAATAATAGGTAGAGGTATGTAAATACTAAAGGAATCAAACATGAACAGAGAATTACCTTGATGAAGTCTTGTTTGGTGTGTATGAATCAACAGATCTGTTAAAAGGAACAGAAATATTAGGTGTATAACCAGGAAGGCTTCCCCGTGATGGCCCCTCTTCACGGCCTTTGCTGTCTCTTTGAAGATCAGGAGATTCTCGCTGTAAATAAGAACAAATATAAACTTTCTAACACATTAAAGTTAAATGAATATACATACATCTTGTATCAAGTCATAAATCATGTTGAACATCACCATAGATTTCTTTGGGACCTGATTAAAAGACTTCGACCGGCCAAGATGCAAATTTTGCTGGGACATGGTCTGGGTACGCTGCTTCATTCCATGAGCAGATTCCACATTCTCATCCAAGTTTCCCATGGGATGATACTGAAACTTGCGAGGACCAGAAGCTTTCCTACCAAGCTGATTAGTCGACTTTTGCTTGCCAGTGGGCAGAGGTTCTGAGTCACTAGCATCAGACAACCCACTGTCCCTCAAACCACTAGGAGTGTGCTGTAATAAGGTAGGGAAACTCTCATTAGAATTTCCCTTCAAATCAGAACTGTCCATCTCATGTGCTGTAACTTCCTCTATGTCACTACCATGCGCTGAATCTGAAACCTGATTACCTTCATTTGTGCTGTGCAGCATGCTCCCTAAGCCTTCACCTCTTCGGGATTTAACCAAAGGATTGGTATTCTTCCATTGATTAAACAAATTACCATTCTGAACAAATTGACTGTTTTCTGCATCAACCCCAGTGGCACTTGAGTTAGGTATGGACGCAGCATCATTCAAACTCAAGCCCCCTTCATTTTCCATGGAATGTTTTACAGGACCCAAGGCTGTCCAATTGGTTGTCTGTTTTCTTCCACTATGCTCGGAATTCCATAGTGTAGAAGTGCACTTTGAATTTTTCTCTGCATCAAGAGAAGGTTGTGAGACATTTTTATATAGCTGACTCCCCTCAGCAACTGACCTTTGCAGTGGACCACAATTTGACCACTGGTTTGCTTCCTCCAAAGACTGGACAAGTCTTTGAGACATCTCAGACTGCAATGTTTGACCAGGTTTACCTTGAGACTTGTGTACAAACTGATCAAACCCCATGGCATTCTGATAGTTATTGTTCATACGGCTGTCATCAGAAGGGGGAGCAGAACCAGAAGTGAATGCTGAAGGCATCTGCATATTATTATCAGCCAAAGATTCATCTTGTTTACCACTGACATTATACGGCAAAAGGTGCTGATTTGCTGAAGTGCTGTTTACCAGACCACTCCACTCCTCTTGTGGCCCTATATCACTGCTCGAAGTTTCTGCAACAGCTGATTGCATGAGAGCACTCCAACTACCACTTTGTATAGAAGGAATCCCATTCAGCAACCCACCATTGTCAAACAAACTACCCACCTCTCCACTAATATTAGGACTTTTGCCAAAGGCAGCCCATATATTATCATCTGAACCAAACAATATCTTTTCTTCAGTAGGATCCAGGGCAACTTCATTCTGACTCGAAGAGTATTGCCTTGTTTGATTTTCATGTGAGAGCTCCTGTGAAATAGATTGATTCTGCCTCCCTCTAAAGCCCTGCTGAGGTGCATTTCTTTGAATGAGATTCACTTGCTGGACGCTTTCCATATTTATCTCAGCATTAAGAGCTTGACAAGAAACATTTCCCTGTATATTTTCATTCTGAAATCTGTGTCTAGATATTGTTGTCCCATCATGCATGCTAACTTGATCTGCAAGTCGAATACCTGGAAGGGAATTGCTAAAGGTCGACGTCTGCAGCATTGAAGGTCTATCCATCGCCATCTGAGAATACTGGTTCACAGTTAAACCCCTTGAACCAGAAATAGGAACTCCATAAAGAGATTGATCAGAAAGTTGAGGGACTAAATCCGCTGAACGCCGTGCCTGGCCAAGGTTTAGTGGAGAAACGTTGAGGGACTCTTGCACGGTGGGAGAACCATGATGCGACCAATTGGAATTTCCATTATCAGCCACCCAAGGGTAATGGAACGTGTCAGAACTTGGAGTACCGTTGATCTGAGGGGAGGAGTGGTGGCCAGATGCCTGCTTAGGATAGGGGAAATTCTGATTTAATAAATTTTGTTGCCTTGAACCTAGTTGCCGAAGTTGTTGCTGCATTTGGAGCTCTTGCATTTTCCTTAACATGACTTCTTGTTGTAGTTGCTGCATGTCGTTGAGCCCAGACTGTTGATGCTGCAAAGATTGCAGCATGCTTGGATGGTGATGACTCGTCTGCTGCTGACCACTAAAATGATCATAACTAACGGGAGATACACATGCTTCTAATCTAACTGAAGATTTTACTTGATGGTCAAGGCCACTCCTTTGCTCTAATTCACGGATAGATAAGCCTCTTGAGTTTACAAGATTCCGCTGATTAGAATCTGTATCCATTGCCAGAAAGTTTGCTTCACTTTGCCTTGTATGTTGAAACTGACTGTTGTACATTGAGCCATTCAAATCTAATCTAATCGTTCGCTTTGGGACCGACTTCTAACAAAATCAGTCCTCAGAATTGATTGACCAAAGTTCAAGCTCTGTGATGCATGAAGAGGATAATTGCTCGATACTCTCTCTCTCTCTCTGTTCATAAAACAAAAAGGCATTAGTTGAATATCATCCAGGCTGTCTGTCTTCAGAAAACATCACAAAGAATTTACAGCTAACTTTCAGTAAAGGGAAAACAGTAAACATAAGAATTGAACTTTTGATTTCAAGCAGCCAGTTATAAATACCCGAGTATTGTAGATTATAATATTTATTAGAATCCACTACAACAACTTGCCTCTGGCTTACAAGAAATTGCTGGTCACCACTAGCAAATTCCCTTCCACGACATGTTAATGGTGCTGCTCCGGCAACAAATTTTTTTGGACAAAGAAATTGTTAACCTTGTCTCCAAATTTGCTTCCAGGGCATAGATTCACACCCAAACTTTTCACCTTTTAAGCATTGATATACTAAAATTGATAAATAAGGATATCACTAGTTAATTTTTAAAATAGTTGCTTCGCTTGTATCCATCTACACAACATCAAAATTGAAGTTATATCTGAAAAACAAACATGACTATAATCTCATCCTATTTCTCTTGAATATAATAAATCCTCTGCCAAATGGTCAAATGCAGTTAACAAAAACAAATCATGTTCAAATGCGATGCCAAAGCAGTTAAATGAAGCTAATATAACACCAACAATACACTGACCAATGATGGATAGAAATAAGATAACAGTACGGTTGCCACCATTTTAAAACAAAGGCATAACCACAACCACGTTCCCAATTCTATGAGCAGGCAACTGTAACACTACCCTCCACGTGTCTCATTTCCACCCAAGAATATTAATAAATATGTCTGTATATGTAGGTGTACTTGTGAATGCATGTTTGCAAATTGTGTGGATGTACAGTGGATATCTGTGTGTACAGGTACAGGCCACGATGCTTATAAAACCACATATCTTAAGAGGGGAAGAAAGCCCTATGCTGAGCTCTAAATTAGCTATGTTTCCTCTCTCTTACAATGGAGGAAAAATCCTATACAATGGCCTAAGAGAAGAGAATTGAAAAAACAAATAATGAAAAATCATATACAAGTCCTGATTTTCCACTTTTCATAAATGTTAAAAAAAGAAAGTTCCATTCACATACAAACATGGGTGCTTTGTGTTTGATTATTTATGCTTATATACATCAAGCATTTCATAACCTCCCATTTACCATTTACCATTGACCATGTCCAGAGTTTAATTTTTCTCCTTCACACTACTACTCTATTTTTACCAAGTAAAATCCGACTATAATAGCCAAAAGAATTGAAGTCTTATTCAACAATGTCATCAAAAACTAATGAATTTCATTCCATGTTTTCATTTATTAACTTGATTGAAATGTCTTACAAGTTGTCATAATAATCATAGGTTGTTTTTAATATTTTCACATTCCAATTTCCAATTTAAAAATATAAACAAATTGAGTTTGACAAAGAATACAATGTATAATCCTTCAGAAAGCAGGAACCAGAAAGGAGTTAAAGCTCTCAAATAAAAAGGTTATATTATACTTGCACAGACGTAAAAGTGGGTGAACATTTAAATTCTTCAGAAACTCATAGAAAGAGTGAGAACTAGTTGCCTTAAAAAAAGTCTTGAGTAACAAAATGAAGCTTCAAGAAATTTTACAAAAAAGGTTATAAGAACTTTAATCCTCTGATGAGCGGTTAACTCTAAGATTCACAGATAGTACCTAAATGTTAACTACACATCTATGGTTAACAGTCTACAGAAATGAATTATAAATTAAGCCTGGAACATATGGATACTTGAAATTGGATGCTGATAACAACGAATCAGTAGGAAAATGTATTTCTCTGAACTTGTAATTTTATCCTCGACTGCCAGATTTTCTGCACAAAATATGCATATTCAAATCCTCCTTTTTCTCGTCAGACTAAGCTTGGAAAGTTCATCATCCAATTTTACAAGGTAGAAGGAGCTTAATCAGTCTAAAACGACCAGAATAGCCATAGGCCATAGCTACATTAACTGTCCAGATTTTGTAAAAAATCTGGCTGATGTGGTAGGAAATGCCCTGGAATTTGATGTTAAGTAGCAGTTCATCCAACAACCATAAGCTGACCATCATAAATCTACTGTTGATTTTGCAATGTTTATCTGTCTTAAAAACAAATGATGCAGTATTTTTATCAAAAGAAGTACGAAAAATAAAGTCCTCTGCTGTCCAAACACAGCACCAATCGGATTGAATTTCCACCAAAGGAGTTGCACAATACAGTGAAATAGCTACTCTTCGTCTTCCATTCTTCCATTTCAACGGCCACGCTGTAGATTCAAACCTTTAAGAGTACTCATGAATTCACTCAACAAGTTCAGGTTCTATGTATAATAAGCTATTAGCTCGATCCACTATAAAATATCGACCAAAGAATGAACTAATTTTTTTCAAGTGCTCTTCCTCCTCATTCTATGAAGCTTAGTTAACATTTCCTTATCACTCCACATTTTATCTTGATTTACAGATTAACAAGACTTTGAATTTCAATAACAAGTGAATATGCAACGTTAGACCTATATTTTCAAACATCTCCACCATCACAATAACGAGGTTGATGGTCCCCAAACAAATATTTTTTCTCTCGAAAGGTCTAAGCACAATGGGCAATTAATTGGCTAAGCTGGGTGGAATAGAGAAAAAGAGTAACAAACTTTAGTTGAGGACTGTAGGAGCAACTATGTAGGTTTGAGGTTTTTTGGATGTAATAACTGGTTAGCAGCGATTAGTCGTAATTTGTGCATTATGAATTCAAGGAAGAGATTGAAGAGTAAGGAGAGACTGGGTACATGAAGAAAGTCATTTCAAGTATAACTTGAGGGTACTGTTACTTGAACCCCTTCTATGATCTTTGAAAGATATAGGTTAATCCAAGTAACAAATATTCAGAGAAAGACATAAAGATGGATAAACCTAAAGTGGTATAGTGCAATTCCCCCAGAAAATGATTGCACAAGACTTGAACAACAAAATGCTAAAAGAACCTTTTACGCACCACAAGTCTACTATTATCTTTTATGGACTTTTGCATTTCTCCCACTACCCACACTGCTAGCAATTACACAGCAATATCAAGGGATAGAAACTTTCATTTACAATAATAAGAGGTTGTGGCATTATAGAAGATTTTAACTATGACAATAAATGGAAGCTATTTCGATATGGAACTATAGATTGTGCCATTGATAGCATGTTGGTGTACTGGACTGAACAAAACTAAACCAGTTTATGGAAGAAAGTGAAGTTAAAATTGTGCAGGTCGTCCATTTCTTTGTGGTGCCGTCTTGTATAAACAGTAGAGTTCTCCTGGCAATTGCCAGTACATTAACATTCGATGACATTAGAAAGCAAGCTTTAACCACAAATCATAGAATTGAAAGAACAAAAGGATATTAGCAAAGATCGAAGTAAATACTAGACCTAGCTTGTACTTAAAACTTAGTAAACCAAAGTTTTATGGAGCGATAAATAAACTATGTCAATATATGTTTGAACAGTACTGCCAATTTATTGGCTCTACAAACCTTAAAACTCCAAAATCTATTCTCGCTAGGAAAGAATAAATCAATACAAAAGCTCCAAAACCATAACTAGTAAAATTACAAAGTTTAGAAACTAGGAAAATTCCAAAACCTACAATAAGTATGAGAATAATCTTAGTTGTAGTTGGAAACCTATAAGCAATACTTATTTAGATTACAATGAAACTCAAATCTAAAAATTCCAGTCCAAGGATTTGGAGAAAAAAATGAAATCTTGATCCTGCATCATCATGGTTCTCAGAAAAAATATTCTCAGCAATAGACAGTAGCGCTTCAGCCAGGAAAGACAGTTTTCCCTTTACGGAATAAGTCTGCCAATGTAATGTTGCTCATTTCGATTTACAATATGCAAGTGACAAGCAACGTTTATTGGTCGGTGTGGGTTTTAGTTTCAGCAGTAAGTCCATATCTATGAAGCATGAGCATGCCAACGTGCAATTTTCAAAAAATGGGGATAAAGAGGTTAAAATCCAATAATTCAATTTTATTTTTTTGTAACAGTGGAGAAATTAAATGGAAATTGAAAGTAAGACCAAAAAGGATCTGATTTCTAGGGGTTGTAGATGGAACAGGAATTGGGGCATAGGCCAAGGTTATTTCTATCAAAAACTTTGATGTAGTACATCACAACTACTGTTTGCTTTTTTTAAATTATCATTTCTAATTTCCTTTTGTAGTTGTAATAGGTTTATTCATAAATCATGTTTAAATTAGGATTAGTTTTTTTCCTTTTAGAATTTAGTTTCCTTATTTTGGTTACTTGTATTAATAGGATTAGGGAATAATTTTGCATATAAATACAAAAGAATTGTACACTTTTCAACACAATCAATCATATATCAATACAAAGCAAGATTATTCCAATATAATTCTTATTACAAGAATTTCATAAACGCTTCGGCACCAAACTTGGCCAAATAACAGGCATTGAAAATGGCCCATGTTAAAATTAAAGGGTAGCTGTCCCCAACCTTTCATCTGTAACAATCTAAGCCTCATCATTTCTTTAATTAGGGTTGATTATCCTTACCAACGAATTTCCATCCAAAAAGTCCGTTAGTGTGCCGAGAAATGACAAATTTGCCCTCAATACAAGCAAAAATATGAGGAAAAAAAAAAACTAATCATCTTCTTCATCCAGCAACATCCTGGAACCTAATTCCACACTGAATCACCTAACCTGCCAACTCAACCCCAGCTCCCACCACTGTTGCCAGCCAATACCACTGTTGCCAGCCAAAGAAACCAAAATCTTGCTTAAATTCCAATCTAAACACCACTCTATGGCCAAAAAACCACAAATCCATAGAATTTAATACCTATTGGATGTATCTGATTAGAAGTTCTAACATCAAAGATTAAGGCTTTAGAAGTAGAAAAAGCAAGAGCAAGGATAACACAACAAAAACATGTCAACTGGGAAAAAAGTTGTTTACCACATTGCATATTATCTTTACACTGAGAAAATGGCAAGTTTGAAAAATCAGTGGAATTTGGAAGATGAAAAGAGGGAGTAGAGGATGAATCTTGGTGGGCATAACAGTTTTAGTTGCCATTAAAGTCACTGGGAATATAGGGTTCACCATTTCAAGAATACCGACCAAATATTACTTTTCAAACCACTCTTTGAAAACGGTGAAATACATGAAATGGAAACAAAAATTTTACCTTGTTTCAAGAATACCTACCAAATATTACTTTTCAAACCACTCTTTGAAAACGGTGAAATACGTGAAATGGAAACAAAATTTTGACCTTGCTACAAAATGAGCCACAAATATCTTTACAATTGCAACTGAATGTGAACGATCTAAGATTATGCTCCTGTTCAGTTTCAGTTTTGCAGGAAATTGTTAAATAATAATACTTTCGACCATAGTTACTGTGGAAATTGGAAACTATAATTTCCTAACTTAGGAAAATTCTGTACAGTTATGTAATATTATAATTGCTTGTTTTTAGGATAGTTATTGCAATCTCTGATTTCTAGGCATTGGATTTTTTATGTATCTTTTATTTTTTTGGTAACTTTCCTTATTTTGCTGATTGAGTTCAGCCATAAAAACTCTTGTAATAAGGATAGTGAATCAATACAATTGATATTTTCAATCTTCTATTTTCTGTCATGGTATCAGAGCTTTAGGCTCGTTATCCTGAAAATTGTGTTCATTTTTTTCTTGTTCATCCTCTTTACATCATCAATTAAACCTTATTTTGTCACTCTTTGTATCGAAGAACAATAATAGATACTTTATCAACTAGCAATCCTTCAGAAACTACAGTACTTGAAAGCACTAATCCTGTATCGACAGGAGACTTGCAAAGCACTAATCCTGTATCGACAGGAGACTTGCAAAAACATTCAAGCAGCCTACAGATTGAATGGGAAGAATTATCAGAAGTGGTCACAACTAGTTCATACCTTTTTGAAGGGAAGAGACAAACTAAGTCATCGACTTGGTACTGAACCTAAAAAAGGGGATCCAAACTTCGATATTTGGGATGAACATGAATGGTGATGTCCTGATTCTAGAACTCTATGGTACCAGAAATCAGTGACGCATGTTTTTGGGCACGGCCAAAGATATATGGGAGGCTGTGAGACATACATACTCCAAGGTGCGTGACGTTGTACAAATCTATGCAATCAAAACGAAGGTTACTGCCACCAAGCAGGGAGATCGATCAATTACCGAATATTCAAACATTTTAAAAGGTTTATGGCAGGAGATGGATCATATCAATGCATTCAGATGAAGTGCAGTGAAGATGTGGTTGTTCTTAAGAGGTTTGTTGAAAAAGACCAAATTTATGATTTTCTTGTCGGATCAAATATTGAGTTTGATGCAGTAAGGGTGCAAATACTTGGAAAATAAGACTTGACATCATTAAATGAGGCTATAGCAATAGTCCTTGCTAAAGAAGGAAGAAGTGGATTTATGGTTGATACACCTAGAGCGAATAGGTCAGCTTTGGTATCGAAAAGCACAACATGAAAAATTCTATTACGAAACAACACACCGGTGAAAACAGTAAACAAGGAGATTTTACGCGATCATCTAACAAAGTGGCTCTATGGTGCAATTATTGCAAGAATCCAGACCATAAAAGGGACAAAAATGCTGGAAGCTTCATGGCAACCCTCAAAATCCAACTTAAAACCGGTCTAATCGTGGTGGACAAAAGCAGGCGTATATGGCAAAAACACAGGAAACTAAGAGTCTGTCTACAAAATTCAATCGTGAAGAAATCGAGAAGTTAAAAAATCGATTAGGGTCGATAGAAAAACCATCTACCACATGTACCTACTCTTTGGCATTCTCAGGTATATCTTCCACTTCTCATGCTTTTAATGTCTCGAATAAAGTCTTTTCCAATGCTTGGATCTTGACTCAGGTGCTACAGATCATATGACTTACTCTTCACAAAAATTCATCTCATATATCCTGTGTCCTATTGCTAAAAAAATAACCATAGCAGATGGTTTCGTCAGGGAGATATTCTTATTAATAACTCCCTTACCCTTAGGAATGTTCATGTTCCGAAATTATACACCAATCTAGTGTCCATCCAGAAACTCACCGAAGATTCTAATTGTTGTGTGATTTGTTATTCTGATCATTGTGTGTTCCAGAAACGGGGAACGAGGAGGATGATTGGACATGCTAGAGAGAGAGATGGTCTCTATTATATTGAAGAATCAAATAGAGAAGCTAGAGCTACGGGTTCTTCACCTTTATCATTTCTTTTCGAGTCATTTAAATCTAATAAAGACAAAATATGGCTTCATCATCTTCGTCTTGGTCACCTTCATTTAGTATTCTTAAACATATGTTTCCTTTATGGTTTAAAGGATTATTTGTTGAAAGTTTTCATTGTGATGTGTGTAAACTAGCAAAGCACAAACAGGTTGATGAAGGAGTTTGAGATCAAAGAACTAGGCAAGCTAAAGTATTTCCTTGGCATTGAAGTAGCTTATTCTCAGCAAGGGATCTTTATATCACAACAAAATTATGTGATAGATTTATTAAACGAAACAGGCAAGCTAGAGTGCAAGCCGACATAAACACCCATATAGTACAATCACAGACTTAATGATCCAAGAGATGTAGTAGTGGATAAAAGCCCCTATCAAAGGCAAGTGGAAAGATTGATTTACTTGTCACATATCAGACCCGATATAGCTTATGCAGTGAGTGTTGTAAGCCAATTCATGCACAATCCTAAGGAGTTACATCTCAAGGCTGTTATTGAATTATACCGTATTTAAAAGGTGCACCGGGAAAAGGGGTCTTATTTAAGAAAGGAGGAGGACTAACTCTTCAAGCCTACACAGATGCAGATTATGCAAGATCTATGATCGATAGAGGTTAACGTCAGGCTATTCTACTCTACTTGGAGGGAACCTTGTGACTTGGAGAAGTAAAAAACAAAACGTTGTTGCTAGATTTAGATCAATGGCACTTGGGATATATGAGCTATTATGGCTAAAAATAATCCTAGAAGATCTGAAGATTGAATGGAAGAGGCCTATGAGGCTCTATTGTGACAACAAATCAGCCATTAATATTGCACATGATCCAGTGCAACATGACCGTACAAAGCACATTAAAGTTGACAGACATTTTATAAAGGAAAAGCAGGATAGTAGTCTGATTCGTACATCGTTTATTTCGACTAGTGGTCAACTGCAGACGTACTAACCAAATGATTGTCTAGTACAGTTAGTTAACAAGCTGGGAATGGAAGATATCCACTTACGCTGAGGGGATGTGGAAACATAATTTTCCTGACTTAGGAAAATTCTGTGTAGTTATGTAATATTATGTATTTATAATTGCTTGTTTTTAGGATAGTTATTGCAATCCCTAATTTCTAAGCATTGGATTTTTTAAGTAACTTCTATTTTTTGGTAACTTTCCTTATTTTGATGATTGAGTTCAACCATATAAACTCTTGTAATAATGATAGTAAATCAATAAAATTGATACTTTCAATCTTCTATTTTCTGTCAGGTGCAGTTATGTAATCTTTATAATTGCTTGTTTTTAGGATAGTTATTGCAATCCCTGATTTCTATGCATTGGATTTTTTATGTATCTTCATTTTTTTTTTGGTAACCTTCCTTATTTTGATGATTGAGTTCAGCCATATAAACTCTTGTAATAATGATAGTAAATCAATACAATTGATGTTTTTCAATCTTCTATTTTGTGTCCGTTACAATCACCAAATAGGCAGTCCAGTGCATAGCTGGATCATAATTAAATAGTTGGTCGTCCCACTAATTTAATGCACGTGTTAATTAAACAATGACAAGAAGTACCAAATACTACGAGCTTGATAATAATTTGCTTGGAAGCGCGGGTGGGATAGAAGATTGTGTATTGGGTTTTGGCAAGGTTTGGATTGTGGGTAGAGCTTTTAGGAGTTCTACTGGAGCTTTAGGTGGGGAAAAAGTGGAACAAGGGTGTGTTGGTAGCAATGGGTGGGTTGTCGGAGCTTTGACTGGCATAACAGTGCAAAATTGGGTTGGGCCGGAGGACATATGGGATTGAGATAGGGAGAAAGACGGTGCATACGAAACAATATTCTCTTTTTCCTTTTTTGTTAATTTTTGTTTTCTTATTTATTTAAATTGAAGTGCAAATTTATCATTTCAAGGCACGCTAACAAATTTTTTGGATGAAATCTATTAGTGTGGACAGGCAACACTAATTAATGAAATGTTGAGCTTCGAATTGCTATGAAAAGGTTGGGTACAAGGTTCCTACAAGAGTCAAATGTTAGGAACAATGACTTTAATGTACCCAAGATTAAATATAATAGCCCAGAATTCAGATTTTTCTTCCATCCTAGCATCTCTCCAAGTTCTCTCCCATCTCCACTATCTCCCTCTTCCTCAACTCTCTCTCTCTCTCTCTCTTAAGTCCTATCTCCCTACCTATTCTAAAATTTCTTAATTGTTGGTCTATTAACCTCGGATTGTCAAAGAGAATTATAAGGAGGTTCACGGTTGGTTTTCCAGATTATAAGATTTCTTTCCATGATCCCTCGTTATGGAAGATTTATCATTGGCCAGATTATATTTTGGTTCTTTCCATTTTAAATGGTCCCTCTGCACTCTAATAAATTTTCCTAGTTTTATGTTTGCCCTAACATGGGGTTTGTTGCGTCCAAACGTCTTGGTGTCTTGTTTTCAACATGTCAAAATAAGAAAAGACACCATGTGTCGCGTTTGACATGTCCAACGAGTGTCACATGCATGCTGAGACTAACACTCAGGCTTTGGCATGACCATACTTCATAGAATGCCACCGTAAACTTTTCCACATTGTCACTCTTATCTACACTTTTATCTCTGTTTTATGCTTTCAGAAAGCATGAGAGTATAGAATCAACCTAAAGTGATACTGGAATAAAATTAAAAATGGGTATCTCGCCTTGCACCTCCCCGTGGTTCCATCAAAGTATAGATCAAACGAATGAGAGGCATGTTCCTATTTCTTGAATTATCTAACATGTGAGTTTCCCATGCTAATAAAAGCTGCAATTTTATTTGTAGTGGTTTCACACCAGAACCATCAAAAAACGAATCACAGAAAAACTTGCAGCATTGTTTACTCGTATACCATGCATTTCATGATCCCACAGAAAGTTCTGGTTAAAAAAAAATCTGAGCAGATCTCGAGTATATGATAAAATGTCACAAGCAATTCCTTCACTCGACCACTGAACGAGATCACCATCCTCATGGTCCACCAAGAAGCCATAAAAAATCAAGAAAATAAGGAGGATAAGGATTCCCCATCCGAATGAAATCCAAAATAACAGTAACTAGAATTCCAGAAAAAAAAAAAAAAACGGATGAATGATGAAGAAAAGCTGCCGAGCAAATGAGACAAAATCACACTGAACTAAGACATTGTGTTAGTTCATCAGAACTTCTTAGACAAGTTTGAACGCAAATTCTCTTACAGTGCACACAAATATACATACAAATTCGTTCCCAGGCATAACTTGGAATAAATGATAACAAATAAAAGACCATAAAAAGAAAAATACAAATCCCAGTGTATTCCATTCAAAAGGACCATTTGCTCCACAAATTTGCAAAAGATAAGAATAAAAAAGTGCATCCCATCGCAATTCATAAATCATAGACCAAGACATCCAGATAATGCGAAAATTCACCTTGCCCACATCTCAAATCCCAAAACATTAGCCAATTCATGAATTTTTAAAAACATAAAATTCATGCAACAAACCCGCACGCATGTATGTACGGGGAGAGTGTGTTAGGGTTTTGCGCCGAAATAAATAACGAGACTTACATGGATATTGATATGGGATACAGAGAGAAATGGAGCTAAAAATCATATAGAGGAATTCTGGTCTAGGGTTTTGAATCGGCGAAAATAAAACGGGAGCTTTTTTAGAGAGAGAAACTGAGTGAAAGAGCTAACATTGATATGAAACAGATAAAATGTGCGAATTTTTGGAAGAACTGTGCCATATGAGGTTCCGTTCGACTTCGACCGAGGCTGAGGCTCGAGGCTGAAACGAGAAGTTCATTTGATTGGGGCAGACTTTTAAAGAACTAGTTATCTTCCTATCAGATTCTGCCGCGTGGCGTAGGAAATAGGTGGGATTTTTTTGAAATGATGAAAGATTGACTGGTAACCTTAAGGCCTTGTTTGGACTCCATATTAAGCCCCAGTTTCATACATATTAAAATTTGCATTATCATTATTCTATTCATTTTTAACCATACATTCTATAATAAAATAATATTTTTCATCACATCAATAACTTTTTCTTTTTTTTTCAACCACACACTTTCCATCAATCTACTATTCCAGAATACATTCTTCCAAAATAATGTGGCTCAAACACACCTATTGAAAAATATGTAGTTTAAAAAAGAAAAAAAAATGCATTAAAATTTTAATGGAGCCCAAACATGGGCTAAAATCAGCCGATTAAAATTAAATTTTAGTAAATTTTGATAAAATATATGATTGAAAAGTTGTATCTCGTGATATATATGGTTAAAATTAATTATTTATTTTGATTTGAATTAAAATTCAGATTTTAGTCCCTATCAAATAAGGACTGAAATTACAACGGTAAATTCTTCTCCGCAAATATGACTGAAAATTATTTAATAGAAGTTCATCATTGCCTTAAGCCTCTGCAAGTATGAAAGTAAGAAACTACGTAGAACTAGGCGCAAGTCTCGACTAAATCTAACATCGTGAAGTGTCTTTCCATTTTATAAAATTACGAAGTGAATGTGTCATTAAGTAAAAAGGGAAGAAACAAGAATTTTTCATTGATATCTATATTACAAACGAGTTTATTTGAAGGGAAAAAAGGGTAAATAGCACAAAACGTCCCTACTTTTCAATGGCATTGTGTAAAACGTCCATACCTTTCATTTTTTGAAATTTTCACACATATCTTCCACCTTTTAATGTGCAAAATGTCCTTTCTTCCATTTTTTTCAATAAAAGATTATTTTACCCTCATATTCAAATAAAAGAAAATGAAAATGATGAATAACCAACTGCAACTATAGTCCTTAAGTTTTTAGAAAATTACAAAGAAATCATAAATTCTCCACCACCACCACTTTTACAATCTACTAAGCTGCTACCTATAGATCACATAACACCACATTTCGGCCACCCGCCCACCAGACTCCACCATCGCCAACCTCACTTCACTCTCCTACTATTCTCCCTTACACGAATTTGAAGATTTGAGCACTTATGACCCACCATTTTGGCCAAACAACTCTTTCTGTGCACCGTGCCATTGGAGAGTTTTGGACCAGAAATTGAAACAGTTGGGGGATAATTGGTTCAATTAGATTCATACACATTGTCCTTTGTATTTGTTGATGGTTCGATTGATGCCAATTTGGGAATTTAGTGTTGTGGGATGCATGAATTGAAGGATAAGAGTTTGGCAAAATGGATGTCGTCACTATCGAATGTCTAGATTACAGTAG
>CAIGRF010130501.1:7458-20953 GCA_903798235.1 Fraxinus ornus | reverse complement strand
TGAAAAACGTAAAGGGGCATATCCTCGCTCAAAGAGGTTTGCTTCCAGAGGATGTATGACCCAACCAATTGAGCCCAGGCATTCGGAAAAAGTTGGGTGGGGGCCAGTCCATATAACCTAAGGACAACTCAGAAGAAGGGATGGATCGGAAGGCGAAACCTTGATTTAAACAGAAATTCACTAACGGCAACACATCCCTGCCTCGGATAGCAGGTCGTTCGTTTGGGGAAGGGGATAAAAGCTCGATGTTATAGGAATCCTATATTTCACCCTAAGTTCAGCTAGTTTGGTTGGAGTAGAGTTCGAAGGAACTTTGGCTGCCCCCCAAACCATCCCATCATCCTCACTTTCAGACCCTCTCCCAGATGTAGTCGTACCCCTGCCAGCTTTAACAGCCCTAGTAAGTTCAGCAGTAGGTGTAACCTAGATTCCCATCTCACCCACCAGCCTATGTACCCCGCATTGCCCTCAGAAGAAGAAGAAGCCATTAATAAGAAAAATGGAATCTCACAGCACTTACGAGATTTCTCAGGAAAGTGAAGGTGACGAATGCAAATACGAGGACTTCAGCAAATCTCTAGAAAGTTTGGAAGTAGCTCCGACGAACATGTAAAAGCACGCAAGAAACTCAAAAATACAGTGTTGTTGAAGAAGACGAAGGCTTATAAGTGAGTTCGTATGGAAGAGAGGAAAATAATTCTTCTCAAAGGCAATTTCCTTTTATAAGCACAAAGATTTAAACCTAGCCGTCGGATTAGAATCCGATCCGTCTAAACGTACTTCAAAAGGTTAAGATCAGAGCCACCCATTACCACAGACGTTTCAAATTCAAGTGTCTATATTACGGCGTCAGATGTACGCGCTTTACCACGTTTGGAAAAGAAAAGGGAAGAGAAGAGATAGCTATGATTACGCATTAAATACGGCAGCAGTAGCGTGTATCGAGAACCGCACCATCATGATTGTTTTACCTTGGGAAGGGCAAACAACATCAAATCATTGAAACACCATACTTAAGAATTCTTCATGTTTCGCAAAGATGGAATAAAATAATGATAATGGATTCCTCGAAGATTCCAAGTTGAAGCTACTCTATCAGAACGCCTCCAACTTTCGTTATGAACTTCGGCTACGTCGCTAACCCCAAATATGGGGAACGAAGCCTTGAAACAAATGAACCTGATCGGTTGGCATCAGGAATGCACAGGGACCTCCAATAGGCAAGCCACCTTAGAAGGATAGAACCGACCCCTCTAAAAAAATCACCCGGCATCAGAAAGTCCATGCACCACATGAATAATGATGCTTAGACTTGGGGGACTATTGTTACCCTAAAAAATTAGAAGCTCCAAATCGTCACTCCACGTGGGCTGCCACGTAAACAACATAGCCACGTAGGCAACCTACAAGAACTGGACCCAAGCGAACCGACGTCCCTTCAATCCGAGGCTCCTTCAAGAACTGGACCCAAGTGAACCGACGTCCCTTCAATCCGAGGCTCCTTATAAACAAAGCACCGAAGCTCCCAGCTTACGCAGAGGCTCAACAAAAACATCCGACGTGCTTTACCACCAGAAACTCTTCAAAAAAGACTGACCTTGATCCAGTAGAACCCAGCGCCGCCAGCCGCTGAGGGTTTGAAGTTCTTTGAGAAGTGATTGACGAGACATGCAATAAATCCGTGTCAGGCTATTCTAGGTAGCACGGTTGACCCTTTGTCAAACATTAATAGTAACGAGTGGACAGTGATGTGAAGCTTCGGTCTAGGAGATGTCGCTACATGGATCTAATCCAACAAATACCACGTCGGTCAGAATGGTATAAATAGTCCCTCTTTGTATGTTAGATGGGGGCTTCTCGCTAATTAGAGAAAGGAATAGCAAGTATATTTTGATTCTCGTAGAACACTCTAGAATGGATAGAGATTGATACTTTCTATTACATAGCTATCTACATTTCATTACAAATATCAATGACTAAGGAACATTAAGGTCATAACAACAAACATTCATCATATCTATCCTTCCACATATTCCATTACACAAGAACGATATAGTATAGGAAATTTGTCCGGTAATCGTTGATAGTGCGATCGCCGTCGTTACTAAAACTGTCGGTGCCTGAACCTAACGATCTCTTGCCAAAAAGCACATCTCGCGTTCATTCAGATTTGACTACCGACTATCTTTCAGTAGAAACGTGCTAGATCATCGCTTGACGTGGCGAGAGTGGGCCCGATATCTGTTAAGTTCATTTTTTGAGGTCAACACTAACTATTAAAAAAATAGGGAGCATCTTCCTAATCTTCCGCGGGAAATCATCTTTGAAAAGAGCTAGTGTAAAGTCCTCAAAAAAGAATGTAATGAAAACCCCGAATCCCTTAATATGATTGATTGGCCATGAGTTCGGTTTCAATGATATGGTTGTTTTCAAGATTATTTCCACGTGGTACCTTAAAGGTACCAAGAATATTAGATACCCTCGATCACTTGTAACTCCAGTTCGCTAAGCTCACACTTGTTTAGGGACCTGAGTACAAAAAATACAGTAGCCAAATGAATTTTTTACAACCTCTCCAACCATTTTGATATCCAATCTCATTTGTAGAGTGGTACAACCTCAAAACAATAAGGTCCGACTCGTTCCAGGCTTTGTTGCCAGTTGCCAGACACTTAAAATAAAATATTCTTCTACCCCTTGATTGAAGTGGAAGAGTCCCATATCAAGGGGCATGGTTTCCCAAAGACTGAAGCCCCTTCTCTGTATTCCTATACTTTTCATTTGAAGGGAACTAGCCGAGATTGGTACAAAGTTTAGAAAACATAAAAGGGCATCACCACTCTGAGATTGAAACGATGATACAACATGAGATCCCCAACCATTTGGCTCAAGTCATTAGGAACCACTTACATCGGAGCCACCATATATGCTCGTAATACTTTTTAAAGAATGGATGAAGCGGTATTCTCATCCCCATATATAAAATTTTGTTGACCTATAGTTGATTAAAAGCTTAAAGTTTTGATTATAACAAACAAGTTAATCTTGTTTACTTACAAGTTGATTTTAAATGATTATTAATTTTCTAAACATACGATGGAAAGCTAACATCACAAATCGGATTCATGAAGGAGATCAAGATCGAAGTCATACAATTAAGAACTTAAGAGCCAAAGTTCAAAGCAAGATCAAAGACTTGATTTCTTCGATAAAGTGTAAAGGTACTAACATTTTGATATTTGGCAATGAATGTTTAAGCTTAAAATCCTTCTGTGCATTAAAAATAATTTTGTGCATTAAAAGTCATTCTAATACAATATTTTGACCCAATATAAAAATGACTTTTGAAATCATATTTTAATTTGAAAAATATCTTTGATCTTAAAAAGTTAGTTAAAAATACTTTTCAAAAGTCCATGTCTTACAAAACCTTCGAATCGAATCAAACAGAGCCAAAACGTAAAAAGACCGAAATTTTCGGATGGTTGAATGGTCGGAAGAGGCAGTCGACTGGCTAAAAGACGCAGTCGATCGGAAGTCTCGAACGGTCCAAAATTTGACCGTTTTGATATCCGATTTTCACTTAACAAACAATTATATTAGTCATTCGGACAAAAAGTAGTCAAACAGAAAAGTCATCCAAACTTACAGATTTATTTTTTTGCGTTTTGAACTATATAAATACCGTTACTTCTTGAATTCATTAAAACATTCTTTAAGAGCATTAAAGTGAGAAATATTTAAGCAAAACGCTTTGAACTTACAACCTATTTAATTCTTCAAGCATTTTTTTGCAAACTTTTAATTGACTGAATCAACTTTTGAAAATCATCTTTTTTATCAAAGTTTTCTCANACTCCCCTCTTGATAAGTTATTCTTGGACTATTAAATATCCTAAGAAATGGAACAACATTAGTCCCTCAGAAAACTTGCCCTTTCATATTCCTTGGAGGAAATGAACTTTATATCAGATGTGAAGAGTGAGCATTGCTTCATCTAAATGCTTCTTCAAAATTTTGGATGGCTCATCTAAGGCTTCCCACCACCATATCTTCTATAAGCTCAACGCTATTTTCTCTATCACTACACAACTCTCTACTTTCACCTTGAATTCTAAGCCACTGATTGTAGCCTATTCTATACTAGCCCCATCAACTAGAACTAATGCCAACTCCAAGGTTGTTTTACAGCCACACTTTAAAGGGGCATCACCTCAGGCACATTGAAGACACGTCTTCGAAAACCCGCCTCTTATCCACCAACTCTACACTAGAGGATTTCTTAAACCAGTTGTTCCTTCCAGAACCACGTCCCATGGCTATTGTGATTGGAGGTTCTGGTTTTGAAGAAAAAGAGAAGAAGAACTTGAGATTTAAAAGCAACGGGTCAAATTCTCGTACTTAAAATAAGGGTTTCTATGCTTGTTAAAATTCTCTAAAGTACTTGGGAGCGTAAAGAAAACAAAGTAAAAAATGGTTCAGAATGAACTGTTTGCCTTTATATAAGCGAAGCCCTCTCAACCATAGATCGTTGGATTATTATCAAGATCTATCATGGGTGTTAGTTGCCTTGCCTAATCTCAGTAGTTGGAGGTGATGATGTTTGAAGGCAAGATTGATACATACATGACATGCTCTTTTAAATGTTTGTTGCTACGAATTTGAAATGCCTTACGTCCAAAATCATTAGGATTACCTGCAACCATGGCTTCAACTTTAGGAACAAGAAAAGTTATTATTATCTTCACAAGTTCTTATGCCTCATGTCTTGTGCTATCTGTCGACACCATGGCTTTAACTTTAGGAAAAAAGCAAAGTTATCATTATCTTCATAAGTCCTATGCCTCATGTCTTGTGCTATCTGTCAACTCTACTTCAATGATAGATCCTTAGATAAAGGAAATATATGCAAAGCATTTTCCAAAATAGGACTTAGCCTATACATTAAAAGGCCTCTCTTTAAAATAGGACTCGCCTTTATAGATAAGGCTTTTACATAGAGGTGGCAATAGAGCCGAACGGCTCGTCGACTTGTAAAAAATTGGCTCGTAAGTCGCTCGGGCTCGTCTGTTAAAAGATGAGCTCGAGCCGAGTTTTTTGACGAGCGGTTTGTGGGCTTATCCAAAATCAATGGTTTATCTATTTTTTTTAAAGGCTTTTCTTTAAATAAATAATATAAAAAAAAAATGACGAGCTCGCAAGTCGAAGCTCAGCTATCGAGCTCAACCCATGAGTAATAAGCCGAGCAGAAGCTTGGCTCGTTACAAATGAGAACGAGTCGAGCTCGGGGAAAATAGCCTCCACACAAAAGGCTTCTCCCTAAAATAGGACTCGTCTCTACATTTGATGCTTTTCCCTTAAATGAGACTAACCTATACATTAAGGTTTTTCCTTAAAGTAGGACTTGCCTCTACATTTAAGGCTCCTCCCTAAAATGAGACTTAACCTCCACATTTGAGGCTCGTCCATAGAATGGGACATAGCTTCTGCATTCAAGACTTCATCATTTACCAAGACTATTTTCGTCTTAGTAGCAAAACTTCTTTTTCCAAATCAAAGTGCAATCTTGTATAAGTATTTATTTTTGGACATGAGGACTATTGTGTGTCACTTCAGCTAATGTATAAACTTAGCCTAAGAAAGCAAAAAAAATTTTGAAACACAAAAACAGTCTTAAGGCAAATATGTCTTTGCATTGATATTATTCGCTTCTTCATCGTAAATATTTCTACAATAAGGTTTCTATGGAAGGATTTCAATACAATTCTTCAAGATCTACTTTCAAAGTCGATCTCCTTGTATAAATAATCAAGACCTTGAACTTGGTGAATTATTGTTACACCTCTACCTATTTGAGAAGTAACATGTCTACTAGTTAAGCAAAATTCTACTCTAGAACTTCTGAGGCCATGCCTATTATCTTTTCGAGGCGTTGAAGAAACATCTTGTTTCCTTCTTGACTATTTTTTTCGAGGCATTAGGTGGTATAACCCAATGCCTCTTTGATAAGCTTTAAGTGTTCGAGGCAATTTTTAATTTTTTTAATTTTACTTTGGTACTGTATTTTGACAGAATAAGCAATGCAAGACATGATTGGTATCACATATTCTGCAGTGGCGGCTAGGAGTCAAGTCTTTTTTTTTTTTTTCCTGCCTAACACAGTGTACGATATTGCATACCTATTGATGATCTAGGATGTGACATGTTGACATCATGGAGCTTGACTAGTGAGCCGTTAAAATGAGGTTACGTGTCAAGCATCCAATGAGCATTCGATCTATACTTTTGCCCATAGATACTTTCATTGGGAACTTAGTAAAGGTAATTGCAACCTTTATAATTCTATTAACAATACAAATCCAACTCCCGCATTTCTTCTTCTTTAGACTCATTCTCACACTCAATATATTTTATAGTCCTTTTGACTAACTTAAGGGTCAGAGTGCGTATGATTGCAGCTTCGCCCTCCATTTGTGTTTGAAAAGGCTCTGTCTTGCATGAGTAATGATAAGTATATTTTGTACACTTGTTTAAGTTGGTAAATTAGATTAGTTGTAGTGGATTCTGATTAATTATGGCTTAATTATGTATAATTCATTTTTAGGTAAAACTCGACACAAATTGAAGGAATTGGACAAAAAGAGCTAAAAATAGCAAAAATAGAGAAAATTCAAAGTTTGGGTACCAATGTACAAATATAGAAAAATTGATACAAACTATAAAACAATGATTGAAGATCATATATGATCAATTGAATGAAATTAGAAGTCAAAAAAGTGTAATATAGTCAAAGTATTTTCACAAATCAATTTTCAGTTGCACAAGTTATGCTTCATATTTTCAACCTCAGATTAAGACTCATTTTTCGCATAGAAAATGTTCAAATTGAAAAAAAAATGATATTTTTATAACAATTGTAACTCTTTAAGCTAGCTTTTCAACTCACTTTATATCCCTCATTTTTCAGCCAATTGCCTTGGGTAGTGCTCATGTAGTGAAAAATGTGTCATGAGCATGCACGCAAAATTTTTGATACCCAAATTGGACTCAATTTTTACCTAATTTTTGAGTCCTATAAATATAGAACTTGGACAAAATATTGAGGATCGCTCTTTCGCTTCTTAACAAATATTCATTTCATCAAAATCAAGAACAAGAGGCCAATTTACATCTTTTGGGAGGGAAATTTTACCTAGGAAGAAATCAAAGGCTAATCAGATCAAAAAATTATTGATTTCAACTTCGCAATTCTTTCATGATTCGGGTGACCTTTATTCTTTTTGTTACGAATCCTGCTAGACTAGACCCTTATTTGTATTGAATGAAGATAAACCCTATTATTTATTTATTTTAATTAAAGGGTAATAGTTTAGCCAATTCTTGTGTTTCTTGATTAATTTTGCATTTTCCATTGCATTGTTTAAATGCTTGGTCATCAATTAGATAATTCATTACTTGTTATAGTGTTGATAAGTTCATAATAAGTTTCGAACGCTATAAGGTTAACACACAGATAATAAATATTGGGAATAGTAATATCGTGTGTGCAATCATATAGATAATAATATAATTTAATGATCATACTCATTCAAATTTGGAATAGGAATAGGAATACGATCTAATCGTGATTAGAATATACTTGACTTATCCTAGGAAAGAAAAATGAATACAAAAAATTTATCGATGGTCAAGAATGCATGAACGAAACTAAATTATATAATTGAGAATTGAAATAGATAACAATAGGCGGATTTGAAGATCTAATACAATTATCTATAATTTGATACAAACCAAGTTTTTTCCTATATTCTAGAATAATCACAAAATAATCTCTTTTTTGTTATATATTCAATTTCGATACAAAGTTAGTACACTTGAATTGAAAGATATTCCTCATGGGACGATACTCGTTACTCATTACGCTTATTACTTATCAAAGATCGCATATGCTTGTGAGTTTCGCACAATCGAGTTTTTGGCACTGTTACTAGAGAATAAAGTGTACAATTTGAGTTCATTAGTTTATACATGATTCAAATTTTTCTATTTTATTTCTTTGTTTTAGGCTATTAATACAAATCTAATTTCTCTTTTGTTTGATTTTCTTTTTCAAGTGTTGTTTAGCAGTTTATGAAAGATTCTGAAGAAATCGAGCTTCTACCATTGGATTCTGAAATCAAAAGGACCTTGAACAAATAAAGAAGAGAACGGAGAGAAGCAAGAGAATTTGTAGAAAATCAAAATCAAATTCAGTTACCACCAAATTCACTAGCACGACCAATTTCGCCAAGAGCAATTGCCTACGATGGCGAAATATTCATACGTGATTATGTGATACCTGCTCCAGCTCCTATGCATCTATTTATGTCCCCATTTTGGGCATGCCAACTTTCATATTTGAATAGATGTCATCAACTAGTTTCAAAATCATCAAAACATTAGGTTCTCAAGGAAATCAACTGAAAACCCGCATGAGCATATGCAAGGCTTCTTGATGCTCTGTGAAATAATTAGTTACAAAGGGATTCAGCAAAAGCCTTTCGAATACGTCTATTCCCTTATACTGTAAAGGATGGCGCACGAGAATGGCTATGCCCACTACCTCATAGGAGCATCATTTCCTAGAATGAAGTGGTATAAAAATTTATCTTGAAATTCTTCTTGACTTCTCGAGTCCATCATATCAAAAATTAATTCCATACTTTCAAGAAAAAAGACCTCGAGAGCTATACGAAGCATATGAGAGGTTTAAGGACTAATTCAAAAAATGCCCCAATCTGAATATTATTAAAAACGTTAATATCTGCATATTCTATTCAAGCGTGTGACCTGGATAATGTAATATAGTCGTTGCATTGGCAGAATCAATAATGAATATATCCCTAGAAAATACCTTACATATTTTTGAGAGAATTGTAGAAAATTAGTTTATGTAGCCAACTGAAAGGAAAAATTTGAGGAAAGAGGTAGGTATTCACAATACAGATGCAGTTATAGCATTGACAGCCCAAATGGAATTAATAATAAAGAAATTGGACATCCTAACTCAGAATGTGAGCATGGTGCATCAACTATCACCAATCTACAAGGACTACAAGTCAGATCATACAACTACAAGTTGTTCTTTAGCCTCTATGCATGTTTATTACTCTGTAGAGGTACAACATGCACAGAATTTTTAGAGACAAAAGAACAACCCTTACTCCAACATCTATAATCTAGGTTGAATAAATTATCCGAACTTCTCATGGGTTAATAATTAGTTTGGAAAATTAGATTTAGAGCAACCTGCTAAGAAGCCATCGTTGGAAGAATTAGTAGGTCAGTACATTGCCAAGAGTAAGGCTAATTTTCAAGACTAACTGGCTGCAATAAAAAAACTTGAATTTTAGATAAGGCAAATGGAAACTATATTATCCAACAGAACACATGGTACCTTGCCAACCGACATAGAAAAGAACCCACGAAAACATGTATTAGCAATTGAAGCGGTAGAATATAAAGTTCTTGAGACTCCATCAATAAAGCCTGCTAACTCCTTTCGAGCTTATGTGCCGCCTATTCCATTCTCTCAAAGGCTTCGAAGGCAGCCAAAAAAGGAACAAGTCCAAACTATCACAACAAGAAGTGAAGTTCAGTTACTAGAAATCAGTGTAGGGAAAAAAATGGACGGAGTAGAATCAGGTACCTACCACGGGCAATGAACAAGTGGTTCAATATGAAGAATCAACGAAGGTTAATTAAGAAGAACAATCAGACAATCCACAGGTTAAGGCAATCACGCCTATCAATAAACACAAAGCTTGTCTCATTCCCTCAAAAGTTGCAGAACAATAAATTAGAAAAGCAATTCAAGAAGTTCTTGGATGCCCCCAGGTAACTTCAAATCAATATTCTTTTTATTGATGCATTCTTACAAATTTTAAATTATGCAAAGTTTCTTAAAGAATATTGACTAAGAATAGAAAGTTTCCAAAAGATGAAACAATAGCATTGATAGAAAAGTGCAGTGTAATTCTACAACACAAGCTCCCTTCTAAATTAAAAGATCTAGGGAGTTTCATTTTACCTTACTTTATAGGAAATCCACATAGTATAAATGCTTTAACTGTTTATGGAGCAAGTATTAATATGATGTCCTTGAATATATACAAGAAATTAGGATTGAGAGATCCAAAAGTAACATCAATAATTCTACAACTGGCTGACAAGTCACTCAAGCATCCTTATGGAATGGTTGAATATATGCTCATTAGAGCTAGAGATCTCATCTCTTCAGCTGAATTCATCATCCTTGATATAGAAGAAGATCAACACATTCCAGTAATTTTGGGAAGACCAATTTTAACAATTGGACGAGCATTAATGGATTTTAAAAAATGGTGAAATAATCTTGAAGGTGAAAGAAAAACAACAAAACTTCATCATGAATACTCTACTCAGGCAATCACCTTACATTGAAGAATGTAAAAGGATTGAGTCTGAAGATAATGAGGATTGGAGAAGTCATAGATAAAAAAAAAAAAAATACGTTATGGATTTGTTGGAATAATAAGGTACCAAAATGGAAACCTAAAAATTTGGAGGGCCAAAGATGAATCAAAGAATAACTGTCAGGGCAGTCTATACAAGGCTTAAAACTCTTTATTCAAACCAGCATGAGGCCAAAATGATATAGTCAAGCTAATGACTATAAACAAGCACTTATTGATGGACAACCTAATTTCTTCCCTTTTATTTATGTTACTTTCTAGAATATATGATTAGTAATTATTATTGTTTTTAGTAGTTTAGAGTATCTTCATCTCCATATTGCCCTATAGATTTTATTTGAGCGTATTATAAATTGCTCCTTGTGATGATTGATTTCTATTTGTTTTGTAGGAACATGATACCGAAAAGTAAAAACCTATACTTAACAAGGGAAAGAACATAGCAAGTAATTCAGTACTTTCATGTCAGTCCATCTACCACTTATAAATTTAACCAGGGGAATACTTGTTTCTTTCTTTAACCTTAATTTTTGTTTATTGCATGTTATATTTTTAGACATTGAGAGCAACAAAACTAGAGAGAATGTGAATTAGTATATGAATTCAACCTTAAACCACACCTTGAAAAAGAATTTAAAGAATACGTTTGGGGATGTTCATGTCACGGGAGAAGAAATGATAAATTTGACCATTGAACCACACCTTGAAAAAGAATTTAAAGAATACGTTTGGGGATGTTCATGTCACGGGAGAAGAAATGATAAATTTGACCATTGAATGTCGGACTCGAATCAATTTATAATTTTTGATACTTTACATGAATCTTCACATATACATGCCGATTTTGCATTTGATGAGTAAAAGTTGATTTCGGCATTGTGATTTTAAAGCTATTAATAACTTTGATATAAAAATTTCAATCCTGATACCAATGACAGATTATCTAACCATGTTTATATAAAGAAAATTATTTTATTTAAGTTATATTTTGTTTGAAGACAAACAATTGTTCAAATTTGGGGGTAAATGAGATTAATTATTGTGGATATTGATGAATTATGATTTAATTATGTGTATATTTCATTTATTAAGTAAAACTCGACTCAAATGAAAGAAATTGGACAAAAGGAGCGAAGGGCAAAAATGGAGGAAATCCTAAATTCGGGGACCAAAGTGCAAGTATCCAAGAGTTGATTTAGACCAAAAATTGATGATTGAAGATTACAAAAAATTAATTGGATGCAATTAGAATTCAAATGAGTGAAATATAGGCAAATTATTTTTACAAATCAATTTCGAACCGTAAAAGTTATGCTTCGAGTTTTCAACCTCAGAATTAGACGCATTTTTCGTAAAGCAAACGCTTAGAGTGGAAAAAATTGATATTCTTAGAAGAATTGTATCCCTATGAGTTACCTTTTCGATTATTTTGAATCTTCTCAATCGGATATTGAAATAAAAATTTATGATAAAAATACTAACAACTGTGAAAAATGAAATCGAACGAATGACGTGCGCTTACTTGAAGGTTGTACTGCACGCATTGAGCCTCATTTTTTTAAACCCAAGGCAAATTTCCTTGATAGAGTGCATGAGGTGAAAAAGGCAGTAGCGCGCACTTGCAAAATTTCATTTGACTGGTTCTTTTTATTAAACTCTTTCGGAATTCAAATTGGATGCAATTTTTACGTCATTTTCGGCTCTTATAATTACAGAACTTGGGAAAAACATTGAGGCTCTCTCTAACCTCTTAATACAATTTCGCATCATCAAATTCATCAAGAATAATAGGTCAATTACATCTTTTGGGAGAGAAGTTTAACCTAGCAAGAAATTGAAGGCTAATTATATCAAGAAATTGGGAATTTCAACCTTGGAATTCTTTCCGGATGATCTCTATTCATTATTCTTTTTGTAATTATATGAAATCATGCTAGGCTAGCCCTTAGTTATATTGGATGAAGATAAATTCTATTATTTATTTATTTAAATTTAAGATTAGTAGTTTAGTTAATTTTTGCGTTTCTTGATTAATTTTACATTCCCATTGCACTTGGTCATCAATTAGATAATTAATTGCTTATTGTAGTGTTGGAAAATTTACAATAAGTTTAGAACACAACGAGGTTAACATACCGTAGTAATAATAATAATAATAATAATAATAATAATAATAATAATAATAATAATTTCGTGAGTGTAATCATATAGACAATCAAGTAATTTATTGCATTATATACATTCGAATTCGGATTAAGAATATAATCGAGTTGTGAGTAGAATAGATTTAATTTATCTTAAAAAATTAAATACAATAGATTTATCGATTGTCAAGAATACATGAATGAAATATTAAATTACATAATTGAGAATTGAAATAGATAGCAGTAGGCAGATTCGAAAATTCAATTCCATCATCCATAATTTGATACAAATCAAGTGTTTACATATTTTCGAGAATAATTTAGATTACATCTCTTTTGTGCTACATTATCCGGTTTCGATACAAAATTAGTACACTTGAATTGAAAGTTATTTCTTGTGGGACGATAAACGTTACTCATCACATTTATTACTTATCAATGATCCCGTATGTTTATGAGTTTCGCTCGATCATGTAACTTTCATGTAACACACGAAAAAATGCCCATGTAACACATGCTTTAAGTGGAGTAGAGATGGAATCTAGAGAGGTGGATCCTATCCAGATTCGAATGTTTACACTAGTTATAATGCATACAGAAACTCGAGTGATCCCGTTATAACAAGTTATAGAATGAGAGAATAATAGAACAAGAAATATAATTAAGAGTCAAAATTCAAATGTGCAATTCAATTTATTTTTTTAGTAAAGCACAATTACAACTTCGCGTGTTTTTTAGGCTTCACCAAAACATGATCGAGAGGGTTAAGATTCCCCTACTATTATAGGGATAGGTTCCAACGATATGCCTATATATAGGTTACAGACTGATTAAGATATAGTGATATTTTCACGAATG
>CAIGRF010130475.1:17968-28582 GCA_903798235.1 Fraxinus ornus | reverse complement strand
GGGGTCGGGCACCGAGCCTGGCACTGTAGGGCGGTTCGGGAGTAAATAGTGCAAAATGAAGTAGAGGCGGAGTTACCCAGGTAACTACGATGATCAACTCATTACAAGACTTTGCAAAAATGATTGCAAATTTGCAAGAGACAAATTATCAAAAAGAAAAAGAATTCGGAAAATGTCATTGTCTCTGGCTGGTGGAAAGAACCTTCTATTGAAAAGTGAAAACTGCACACTCATTTTGACCACACACCAAATCTAAGGTCAACACACGCGGCACTGAAACGACACCGTTACTTTTAATAAAGAGGCCCGCCAACGACTGCACTGCAATAACTCTTTTCGTTAATTAGGAAGGAAGAGAGAGAAAGGGAAACCGTAATTTGAATTAAATCTTTGATTCACTATTTTCATTTATTTCCCTCATTGAGATTTTAATTTGATCTAGTATCTGTATTTCGCTCAAGTTTATTTTTTCTATTAACCGAGTTAGTATTTAGGGTTTTTTTTTTCTTCATAATTTTCTTATTTTTTGGTGTAAAATTCGAAAGTGTAACATATATTTTTAGTGCTACTTTGTTTTTGTTGGGAAAATGACTTCGAATTTCGATAGATGGGAAAAAGATCCCTTTTTTTCCGCTGCAGAAGAGGTTCAGGAATCTGCCGACAGGTAATGAAAATAATTTGTTAAGTTTATTGTTACGGAAATATAGTAGGCATTCAGCGTTTTTCAATTTCGATGTGGTAATTTTTGATTTTGTATATGGGGACTGTAGTGTGACGATAAAAATCGAAATTCTGTTTTAACTTTTTTGAAAGGATGGAATCTACTTATAGAACATGGATTCGTGCAAAGAAGGATAGTTCTGCTGTTTGGAATTCCAATGACCTTCATAGAAATCTCCAAACTACCCTCGGCACTGCGAAGTGGCAGGTCAGTATTCTGCATATATGTAATTATAATTACAAAAGCAAGTGTATATATGAACACATACATCCATACCCTCCAAGCATACATCGGTATTAGGTATTCTACATTCACATGTTTACATGGATGTGTTCTGAGTATAGTTGTTGATGAAGGTATTGATGTTTATAGTTAATCCAAAATCTGAGGGTGGAAATTTTGTTTATAGCATTATTGCAATGTTTTGATTATTGGCATGCTTAATTAATGCAGTTGGAGGAATTTGGACGGGCAGTGAATTTGAGTTATACTAGTAGTAATTCAGCTGATGATGCAAAAGATAGGCACCGGGACTTCATTCATGCAATTGAGAGTCAGATTTCAAAGGTTGAAAGCTCTTTAAATGAATGTACAGTCTCACAGGGCAAGCCGCCATTGCCTTGGGTTCAATTAAATGAAGGAGAATGCGATGAGCTCGCCATATTTCTTTCTGGACCACCACCATCTTCCACGGATAAAATTGTGGGCAATATTCATAGCAGGGACCAAGGAATGGAGTACTCGCAAGAGTCTTGTAAACAGTCAATGACTGCTGAGTGTTTGAGGAATTCAGCTAATTTGATGGAGTGGGGTCGAGTGGAGGCTAAGGAAGAGAAGTTGCCAGGGCATCGGAGGACAGCTAGTGCCAGTGCTGACATTGGCTCCTGGAATATTGCAGTGTCTGATGGCGCTTTACTCCATAGTTCCTCTAGTGAACAACCTGATCCCCCACCTAGAAAGATACCTAGCTTTTCAGGGTTGTTAAATACAATGGAATCATCTGTGTCAAAGTTGAAGTGGTCTAAGAATGGTTACAGGAAGTTAAAGCTTATGGATCACCACCAAGAAGCTGATAATGCACTACCTCAAACTACCAGAGTGAGTATTTGATTTTCGGTAACAATGTCCAAATTTAGGGTGTGTTTGAGCCACATTATTTTGTAAGAATTATTTTGGAATAGTAGATTGATATTCTGAAATGGTAGTGGTTGAAAAAGAAGGAAAATCTATTGATGTGATGGAAAATATTATTTTATTGAAGAATGTGTGATTGAAAATGAGTAGAAGAATGAGAATAAAAATTTTAATGTGGCTCAAACAGGGGCTTAGTCTTCATTTTTAACTATATTTTGTTTGGCTATAATATGCTGATCTTGAGAGAATCTACATTCCTTTATGCAGGGCATCAATGTATGTTATGAAAAGAGTAAAAGTTGCCTTGATGGTTGTGATGATTATTATGACAAGCAACTATATGGTTGGTATGGAGCTATCCAGAGACAGCTCCAGAGGTCCCAATATCAAATGCAATACAGTCGACCTGTTCAAGTCGCCTTGTCCACTATCCTCCTTTGCTTGATTGGTGAGCCTCCTAATTGATGTTTTCTTTTCTACTTCTATAGTTATTTGTCATTTCTACGAGAATATTTCTCAAGGAATAAATCCTGAATTGAGCCGAAGTTTGTGGTCTTGTAATGGTTGCCACTGTTCTTTCTATTGACTTCAAGGAGCCTCAGTAGTTGATGGTATCTGTTTAGTATGAGAGTGATGTGGTCAATTTATCTCCAGTTTTTATCTTTTTTATTTTTGAATTACGAATATATGGTCTGGGGCCCCCTCTTCATAAATTTGACCACTTTTTGTTGCAACAAGAATGGATATTGTTGTTATGTTGTGTGTGGTCTTATATTTATGTCATTGAAGTCTAAGCTGGACTTCTTGAGATTTTCTGGTACATGCCTGAGACATATCCGCTTGATGATTAATCTTGCAAATGCTCAAGCTTTACGTATCAGTTGATGGACCTGTTTGTACTATAATTTGCACTGCTGCTACAGCATTATGTATATTTTGATTTACAATGTTGCTATATTTGTATTATTTTCTGGTTGTCTGTAGCTTTTCTTGAGGGAGGAAGTCTCTGTGGTTTATCCATGGAGAAGTATTGAAATATGCATAAGAATAAAAATGAATCTGGTTTTCCTGTTTATTTTTGTGCTTCTTAAACCCTACATTCATTGGTTCACAACTGGTCTGGAAACTTGAAGTTGTAGACATTTAAATAACTATGGCTAGTGGCTAGCAAGTAGCTATGCAGTTTCATGTGGCTTAGCATTATGTCCATCTTTCTTTTGTTGCCCGAATTTGTCAAGTGATATTGAGGTGCAATGTTTAAATGCATGGTGCGTCCCGAACCATTTCACATATCATGATCCAGGGTGCAATTATTGTTAAAATTATAGAAAAATGTGGAAAATGAAGTGAAATAGAAAATTTAAATTTCTGCGAAATCTGCAACTTACACCATCTACAACTTGTCAATTTATATAATAATAGCTGACTTAACAAAAATGAGCAGGAACAATTCCAAATTTTCTTGAGTGTTAGACTAGCAACTGATAATAAAATATTCTTTTTAAGTGGGAAGCTAAAATAATCGATGGACTTGAAGTAGCACAAGAATTGTTTGCTATCAAAGATGAGGACGGTAAGTAATCTTGTTTAATCTTGAACATAATAATCACAGTAATATATTTCATACAAAAATAAGAAAAAAGAAAGGAAGTAAAAAATTTAACTGAGAGATGCTTGGAACCTTCAAATACAGGCAAGGGAAGTATACCCTAGTCGATGGTGTTGCATGTGACTGAGGTATCCCTGTAGATTTGTATCTATGGAAGAAAAGATATAATGGGAAAAAGAAGAATTTTCATATGATGTTCTTCTAGGTTTTTGCCTTGAAACTAACCCTAACGGGTTGCTCAATTGGTCAGGTCTTGGGGTTGCTCTCCAATTGTCACTAGTTCGAGTCCCTTAGGGCTATTGAGGTGAGTACCCGATCGTAAACTTCAGGGCCTCATGGGATTAGTCGAGGTGCGCGCAAGCTGCCCGAACATCCCTGGTTATCAAAAAAAGGTTTTTGCCTTGAAACTTGTGGGCAATCTCCACTGTAATTATCTTAAACTCCCTGGGGCACTTTGGACTCGGCATACCCAAGGACGTTGCCCAAAAGAGCCTTTCAAGAGACTTGACGGTTTCCCATTATTAATATGGATCACATGGTTGTTGTAAGTGCAAGGAAAAGACACTGAGGGATGCTTCTCTATAATCTGAGTGAAATCTCACTTGGAGAATTAGGGCTGCTTTGAAGCACGTAGGACAGCTACAGCTTCTTTTATTTTCTCTCTCTTTCTTTTTAAAATTCAAACTAGCAAAATGTTGGAGTATTTATTGATATTGATATTGATATTGATGTTGATGGGCGGGACGAACTCCAAGTAGTGGATGTCTAGATAGAAAAACTTACTTCCATGGAATTTTTTTTAATTGGGTGTTTGACATTGTTATTGCTGTTCAGTTCAAAGTGCCTCTGCGGTTGAGGTTATCTGTTTAGTATAAGAATGATGTGGTCAATTGAGTTTGATCCCCATTTGAAGACACTGCTACTACAGTATCCATGTATCTACAATAACAATAGGTCATAGTTCAGGTCCATCAATTGACATGTAAAGTTTGTGCATCTGCAAAATTTATCCTCAAGTAGATATGAAAACTCACTTTAAAGTAAACCATCTTTTATTATCATCCAAAAATATTGACAATTTCACTGAAGAGTATCCATTAGAATTCATGAATACATGGATACTTTAAAGTAGACCATCTTTTAGTATAATAAATCAATTGCAGATACCAGAAGAGTCTTTTAAGACACTGACTATTACCTATTGTTATTGTAGATGACATGATCGTTGTATGAGTAAGGAAAAGACAGTATTATGGATATTTCTTTATAATCTGAGTGAAACTCACTTGGATAATCAAGGCTGTTTCGAAGCACCTAGAATGTTTATAGTTTTGCTGCTTGCTACAGTTCTTTCGAATGTAAGGATCATGACTTTACATCTCTTTTGCCTCTTCTGGGGCTTATGATCTGGCAACATGCCTTCTTTTGAATGGTGGAGCAGTTATGTCTGCCTCTATCATGCACCTAAACGATTGAGCTTTAATACGGTTTGGTAGTTGAAATTGCGATGTAGTTGGTTAAATATCTGTTTTTGAAAGCAAGGTTCCTTTTTCTTAGGGGTTCTCCCAACTTGCATCCTAATTCAACTGGAAATTCTCTGTTGACTACTTCCCGTTACTATGTTACAAATATAGAATTTCTGACCTTTCTTCTTATGAAAGAATACGTAGAATCAAATCACTCATTTTTTTCCAGTCAAAGTTGTGGTTTGGATGCAGATACCTCAGATGTTGATGCTAGTGATATTGGACAATTCAGGTGTAAACTTACTATTATTTGCTGTAGTTTTAGTTTATATTGTAACTTCATTTGCTTGATTTTCAATTTTTATTATCATAGATTTAGAATATTGTAAGCTCATACGAGTAAAATCATGGTTTTAAAAAGTTACCAACCAAAGAGCTTCTATTGGTATTATTAGCCTATGGAAAATACTTTCAAATGTGAATGGATCCTTTATATTGGATGATGTTTGAATTTATATATTTCTAGAAAATAAGAGCTATAAAAGTATAAATTAAAATTGCAGATTTGGTGTCAAGATGGTACTCATTGCAATGAATCTGGGAATGATATTGCACATATCAATCCTGTTCATGGCCTCAAATGATAAGTTGATGGTGAATCAATTTTTGCCACCAATTTTCTTGAAGTTTTGGATGGCATTTTGATATTCCAACAGACCATTACTAAATGGCATCAAAGAATTCATCAACCGTGCATGCATGTATGTGTATGTAGGTATGTAGGTATGTACTCAATTGGACATATGTATGTATGTATGTATGTACGATTTTCTCAATTTAGACTTTCAGCCCCTGTTTGGTACACATTAAAATTTTCATTTTCATTCTTCTACTCATTTTCAACCACACATTCTTCAATAAAATAATATTTTCTATCACATCAATAATTTTTTCTTCTTTTTTTAACAACACATTCCCCATCAATCTACTATTCGAGAATACATTATTCCAAAATAATGTGGCTCAAACACACCCTCAATATGTTTTCCTTTATTACTCTGTTATTTTAGTTAACAATAGATAGTCCTAGTCCAATGCTATTCCCTTTTCTAAAGCTTTGATAAATAGGAGATTAATGGCTATGAATAACCTAATTTCTAAACGAAACATTCTTTTGATATTACTATAGTCAATGACAACGCTATATAATGCCAAGTTGCAAATCTATATTTTTAATTGTCACCTCCAGAAAATAAATAAATAAATAAAATCAATGGAATGTTTGTCTACATCTAGTTTGTCTGTATATCTAGGGGACTTGAGAAAGAAAGAGGTTGGACTATAGATGTATGGAAATGGAGAAAACATAAATGAGATACTTTTTACAGTGCCCGTTGTCCTTTTTTCTCACCATTTTCACTATAGAGCTGAGTTAAGTTATATGTAAATGTACACGGATAACAAACTGGATCACTCTTTCCAATGCTATATTTCTTCTCCTTTAGCCGTAGAGACGTTATCAACACAAGAAAACATCTTATTTTCATTTTGGATGTCCATGCTTGTATGAACTGTGAAGCCTATTTATCAAACAAGATGAGTGAAAGCATAAAAATTTGGTTTTTTCAGGTAAAAGGGCACAAGGCCATCAATATAACAAGGTTTAATTTTTTATTGAGCAGAATATTAATTGAAAACATAAAATATGAGTAATGCTATCTATCATTGTGATGATGGAATATCAATGGTGTGACAACCCATTATCCCTCACATTTCTCCCTCTCTCTTCCTCCTCTCTCATAAAAATTGAACTGCCTAATTTCATTATTCCATATAGACTGTCGCATTACCGATGTTCCATCATCATAATGATAAATAGTATTATTCATAAAATATTGTTTCGGAAGTAAACTAGAATTTACTTGGGACATTAATATGGAGAGTTGAAGAATATTGTTTACCTAGCAGGAATATGATGAAATGTGATAACAATATTATTGCACATTTTATATATCAAAGTTGTGTTCTCTGTGATGGTACTCGTTTTTTTCACTTGCTGGTATGTCTCTGGTTCAAGGCTAACCTGCATAATGTTTAGTGCCATTACGCCTGACTTTTAATTAAGTGCAGACCGTCAGTGATGGAGATCCTAATGGATATTATGTCAAACACGAGATAATATTAGGTTGTTATTTTGGGAAAATAAATGAGAATTTATTTAGAGGAATTTCCATATATTTTATTTATGCTCTTCCCTTAATAGTTAGGTTCAAGATAGGAAAGTTTCCATATTGTTAGTTTGGTAATTTTTCCTTTAAAGTTTTTTAACTTCTAAGCATATATAGGCATAAATTTTTTATTTAGGTAGACTATTGATCATTGAGATATTGAAATGTCCATTTTCAGTTCTTGTACCTACTTCTCTCTTTTCTCGTTCACCGTCCCTTCTAGTCTCTTCTTATGTGTGTTTATACTGTGTTGCGCTATGTTTTGCTGCATCAGTCGGAACCATCAATTTTCATAGAAATAGTCGTCTCTGATGCTAAGACTTTTTGAAATGGACGAAGTATCCATGTTGACACTGACACGACATGAGCATAGGTATGAGATATGTGTCGGATCCTTCAAATTTCAACCGGACACTTAGTCCTTTTTTCTTTCCTGCTTCTGTTCTCTGTAAATCTTGTGCCGCCGCTGAGAGGGTGGAGGAAGTTGGCAGCATGGTTTTCCCTTCTTTTTCTTTTTCCCTTTTCTTTTCTTTCCTTCTTTCTCTCTCTGTATCGATGGTTTAGGGGTTTTTTTGTATAAAATGAAAATGAGTTCCATATTTCTACTTAGTGTTCCACTAAGTCTAAATTGCAATCAAATCAAGTCCTTATTTTCTATTTTATATAATATTTAGTAATTAACTTTCCATAATTGAAAATTAAACTTCAAAATTATATTTTATTCGTCTTAACCCCTATTCAATACTCATTTCCTTCTTCGTGAACAATTGATTTTTGTCTATTTAAAATGACATTTTGGGTTAGTAAAAAAAAACAAAGTTTGAAAGACGTACCATGTAGAGAAATCCTATGCTGTAACTTTCAAGATAGTATTAGGTTAGTCGGCATGACATGGAAGTCATTAGTGCGTTAGTTTATTTACTTGTATGAGAAATGCTCTGCTATGAAGTGGATACCAATGTGAAAATCCCATTGTTATCGACATAAATAAACCGTCATGCTTATGTATGGCACATATTCATGTGTGTTATTGGCATGCTATATTGCTGTGCTCGAGTATATGAGGTTTACTTACTATTCATTAAGAGTTGAATTTGTGAATTCAATTTTGTTTTAAGACCCAGAGGTAATTATTTATCTAAAACGGATAATATGTATGCATTGGTGTTTATTTTGTCACTGGGATGCTCATACCATTGTTTTCCTTGCAGTTCTATTGGTATTGTGTGCAGTGTGAAGAGGAGCTGATCGTCTCTTCATTCGATTTGTGGGTTTGTTAAAGGTCGGAGAAATGCCAAAGTATTATGCATGATGCCACCGATAATAGATAGGTGTTATGTTGTTGTATCATAATAGCAAATAATAGTTCATAAATGTAAATCGGTCTTCAGGAATGTACTACTAGTTCACTCTCGTCCCTCCCCGCTAGTCAATATCTTGGCTAGGTCTGTGCGTCACAGGATTGAGTGAATTGCATTTGTGCCACTTCGAGAGTCAATGTATCCGAAGCACACTTTTACACAATGTAGATGTAATCAAAGACCAATGTGAAGGCTCATAGTAATTTTGATTCTCTTCTTGTTCTTCCTTGATCAGATTTCATGTTTCATATGAGATTGATGAATAACACGACACAATGTGATATTGTTCGGAAGATGAAATGCTTGTTGTGGGTGCAAAATACGTGTCATCTTAGATAAATATTTTTATCAGTAATATTTGTTGCAATTAGTTTTATCTTGGTCTTGATGAGGCAGTTTTGACTTTGAAATATATTTACGTTTGGCATGGACGAATAGGAAGTTCAATTGCGTAACATGATTTGATGCCATCTATTCATGACTATGGAAACTTTACTTTTACACCCATTGCTATACGAGATCATTTTAACTCGGAACCTTTTGAGTGAGATTTTGAGAAGAGTTGAAAGATCCCTGGTGGTTGTAAAGTCAGGTTTGTCCAAAATCATTGAAACAACTGGTTGAGCCTTGCCATGGAGACTAGCAGCTGGGCCAGTTGAGAAATAGTCGGATAGGCCACACCACCTATATACCTCATCCCTTTTAATTCGTTTATCTGTTTTCTTTCTATGTTTCTTGAATGGACCAGTTGAGAATTCTGTGAGATGTCAGCGGCAGTCTCAATCACATCTTTCTAATAGCAACCCCGTAAAAAGAGGTCAATGTAAGGCACATAATTACAAGACCGACAAAACAACAATATAAGCTGCTTGTTTGAATAGTGTTTATAAATAGATAGAAATGAATAAAAAATAAGTAGTTCTCTTGAATCCACTAAATGTGGATAAAAATTAATATAATCCTTTTTTACTGTTTATAAACACTTACCAGTTACCAATTATATGCTAAATCTAATTCTTTATAAAATTAGAATAAGCTCTAGAATATTCTTGTTTTAAAAGTGATGTTCATTTTCTCCTACGCCGATCCTGCTCGACCATGATTACATCAATTCCCGATTTTATATTAGCATGAACAGATGGTGCTCAAACCACAATACCAAGCTCAAGGAATCTTTCATGAAATCTAGCAAGAACAAATATTGTACAAAACATTGAAAGACAGTGCATAATAAAACATTTAATTTCAGATTCACATTCAGACAATTTGGTGAGCCTAATGTTGCATTTTTCAAATTTGAATATGGAACTTTAGTCATTGCACCACAAGGTCCAAAGAAATTATTGAGAAGAGACAGGATAGGCTAGGCTGGGAAACCTTGTTCGATACGATAGGACACGTAAACTAAGCAAGGCCTGGAGTGAAAAGAGTCTGGGTCAACAGCATGATTTTCGGGAATGTTCTTTGCTGAGTTTTTAGAATCTCTTTCTTCATCACGGTTTTTAGCCCATGTTTGGTACACATTAAAATTTTCATTTTCATTCTTCTACTCATTTTTAACCACACATTATTCAATAAAATAATATTTTCCATCACATCAATAATATATCCTTCTTTTTCAACCACACATTCTCCATCAATCTACTTTTCCAGAATACATTCTTCCAAAATAATGTGGCTCAAACACGCCAAATGTTGTGCCACATCCCCATTGAAGCCCTAACCGGACACCGCAGCCACCACCAGCACCAAGACCCAACAAGTATAAGGAACGCCTGAAGACGATAAGCAACGATGGTTAGGAAAAAATTATCACGTATGCGATAGTGATACAGGAATATTATGGGAAAATGGCATATCAGTAATAGTACTTTATGACAAAACGATGAACATATCTTGAAGCTACCAAGCTATGGTATAAGAGAATAAATGGAAGTGTAAAATGTGAGCATATGCTTTGGAGAAAAAGAAGTGTTGGTGTGTAGTATGTTGCCACAAAGTAAAACTGGAAATGGAAAATGGGGAAAAGGGGATAATGCAAATTGAGAGAAAAGTAGAATTCTGGTTTATTTCACAATCTGAATGCCTCAATTAC
>CAIGRF010130332.1:0-12889 GCA_903798235.1 Fraxinus ornus | reverse complement strand
GGTCAGTTGACCAAGGTCAATTTGAAAAACCTCCCACCGAGCTCCTATTTAACACATGAGCCAAACTTAGGTGTTTTAAGGATAATATTGAACCGAGTCATTCTCACTCTTACCAATATTTTTTTTTTTTTAAAATTAACTCATCTTTTGAATTAAATGATAAGTATTTTTTGATTAACTATTTAAAGTGACTATTTTACTAAAAATCGAAGAAAGAAATATGCCTCGGAGGTTGAAATTAGATTTTTAATAACTTTTAATAAAAATTAATAAAATGTATAATTTTAAAATTGTGAATTTTACAAAATATGTAATTAAAATTAATAATTGATTTTAACTTTTTAATCCCTACCAAACTAGGTATATGAGTTCAGAATCATCTACTTGTAGTCTTGTACAATAAAAACTACAAGAGATGAGGACAAGTCAACCAAGCTTCTCTTCTCACTAATTGCCACCAACCCCACCCCCATAGTGGTGGGTTGGATGCTTGGTGTCGAAAAAGAGTAATTGCTTCTCGTTTAATTGTGTTCCGTTTAGCATACGTATACACAAAGATTGCCCCACCTTTTTCCAATTTCTTAATCTGCTTCTTCCTTTCCGTTCTCTCTATAATTGTTTTCTGAAAGGTTACAAATCTCAAGGCAAGTCCTCTTTACCCATTTCTTTTAGTGTTTTGATATTTATTGGGTACTCTTTATTTGATTATAAATGTATCTTGTTCATTTCTAAATTTTTTGGGTATTTGGATTTTTTAATTATGTGTTCTGTTATTTGATTATACTCTTTTCTTGGGGTGGAAAGGGGGGAAGGGGTTTCGTTTTAATATATTGGAAGTAATTTATATATTCTGTAGATGGATAATTCATAATTTTCTAATGGGTTTTATTATTTGCTTGTTGTTTTGTATCAATTTGGATGGTTTTAAGATGATGGATTAATGGGTGAAGACTACGAAGGTAGAAAGTGAAATTGATCTTATGGGTTTTACATTATGTGATTGGGATTAGTTCTTGTTTAATGTTTTGCTGGACTAGTTCTTTAAATTATTTTCAAATTTCTGTAAAGCAGTCGAGTTGGAGGAATTTCATTGATAAATTATCCACCAGATACTCAAAATGATATTAGATAATATTTATTCTCGTATGCTTCGGTTCATGTTATGAATTCTTGATAGTATGGGAAATTTTCTTTTCCAAGATTTGGATCTTGAATATGATTTCTCATATTATAGGAGTAGAATGGTTATCTTTTTAGAGTCTTTTAACGCCATATTAACTAGCAATTTACATCTTGAATCTTGAAGCTGCAAACTTGAAGTTAGTTCCTAGGTTCCTTCCATCGTGCATTTTTCGCTCCCTTTAGCCATCAAGCACATGTTGGAACACATAATATACAAGGTTTAACTTATGTTCATTCTTTAATATTGTCCAATACAGTCCACCCCACCGGACAAGGCGCAAGAGTTTGCTACCATCTTAGTTAAACTTGAATTTTATGCACAGATTACCAAAAATTTGAAATGTTCAATATTTTGTTAAGCAGGTTGACTAGAAGTTGCAGTGGAAGAGAGATCTCGGTACTCTGGGAATATCGGCTATAGAGGAGTACAAATGGATAAAAGTACAAAATTAGCTACACTTTTTGCTGTTTTGTTACATTACCCAATAAGTCGGATGTCATTTTCTTACTTCAAATAGAAATTTCTACTAGATAATTGTTCTACTATATCTATTTATCTTCTGCATTTTCTTTTGTTCGAAGTGTTATGAAATATGATCAAATTCTAACCAGGGTAAAAGTAATCAGTAAATGGAGCAACTATATTCAAGTTCATATGGTAAAATTGAGCATGACCTCTAAGAGTTTGATTGTCAGCGTTTTTAACCCACCTTGAAGCCAATCCATTTCGAACTTCTATGCAAAAACTGGTCCAAGATAATTTAGTTATCTGTGTGCAAGATACAAGGAATAATGTGGAGAGAGGCACCAAGAACTGTTGTATTAAACCTTTTTACCATTTTTAATCTTTTAGAATTCTATTGTTCACTATCTTCTGTGCAAGTTATATTTCTACATGAGGTTAGTTTAGTACGCTCATTAATTGACAGCACAGAACACGATGGAAGTTTTACAACGACCAAGGGAAAAATAATAAAAAACTTGCTAGACAACACATAAATACGTATATTATCAGCTTATCACTCCCATATGCTGCATAGAATCAAAGGGATATTCAGTTTCATTGCAACACTACCTTTAGTTTTCTTTGTTGGAAAAGTCATCCAGTAGTATTAACGGTGAATAAAAACAAAATTAAGTAACAGATAAGCATCTGAATGTCTATGAATTGGGACTTCTTGGTGTTACAGATGCTACTATTGAGGAGGGAGAGAGTAGAAATGGCTTGGAACTGGTGAAATCAATTTCGGATAAGCATCTTGATCTTTTGAGACCATCAGCTCGATATTATTCAATGTTTAAAGGTAGTTATTTCATTTATAATCTATTCAATATATAATTGATTGGCAGTTATCGATCATTAAAGTTTTGTCACACTAACGTCATTGCACTTTCTTCTAGTTATAATTGTGCTACAAGATCATTCTAAGATGCTTGATACATGCCTTTTTTGTTTTTTGCACTTCTTTGGAGATTCTAACTTGAATGCTTTCTCCATTTTTCTGGCAAGAGTGTTAGAAAACCTATTAATTTCTTTTATCTTCCCAGAAAATAAGGAAACTTCTATTTTTTTCAACTTTTACTGACATTGGCTCTCTTGTGCGTGCATTTCAATTATTCAATAGCTTGATTTTTTCAAAATTTTCCTGTCATTCTTCTACCAATTCTTTGTTTTCATTTTTGAGCTTGAAATCTTACTCCTTAAAGTTCATATGGATTCAATTCCATCTTTCTCTGGACTTCCATCTCTTTTGCCAAAGATGTAATGACTTGTGCCAACGTACAGTCTGTGTGTGTGGGGGGTGGAGGATGGATGGATAAGTCATGATAATTTTACCCTGTTATTAAATACTCTCGGAGACTCTCTATTGATCGCAGGACAAATGGCAGAGCATGAAAAGGGCAAGTATACTCTGATTCGAGATGGAGATGACTCCCAACTGGGTATCTATGACAAACCTCTTCCTTGCTTTGGCTGTGGAATAGGATGGTTCTCGTACGTATACTGAATCTTATTTTGCATCTTCAAGGTTTTTCTGCATCTAATTTCTATGCCCTCTCACTTTCAGTTTTTTAGTGGGTTTTCTGTGCCCACTACTGTGGTACTATGCTACATTCTTGTATTTCAGAAACTACTATCGTAAGGATCCTAGGGAACGAGCTGGACTTGCTGCTTCTGCGATTGCAGTAAGTTTCTCTTTCCATTCCACTCGATAAAATATGAAAACCTGCACCGGAATGTTCGATTATTATAAAAATTTTGATTTCTTTACAACGGATAATTAGTCTTTTCATGTGTTCTTAGAGTTCAATAGAATTATCTCAGGCCTTTCATTCTGTCACAGGCAATGGCATGCTCTGTCGTGGTGTTAATTGTTATTGCAATTCTACTTTTCTAGCTCGGATCTTGCCTCTTGCACGTGATCCTAACACATTTACGGGTTTTCAGCATAGAGTTACATGAATTGTACATTTACATGTTGCGATATGAATCTTTTGTAATGAGTTTACCTGTATATTGGACAAGAAAAGCGTTCTCTCCGGTGTTATCTTTTACAGGAACTGTAAGTGATATTGGTTTCATACACGACAATAAAGTTTCTCTTTATATACCTCATCTTTCCATGTAAGATTCAAGCCACAAGAAAGGGTCAATGTTACATTGTGCATCATCTTACTAGCCTCGTTCATGCGAGTTGCTTTCCTTTATGGTTAGAGGTATAAAGCGGTGCCCACCTCAACCATTTATTTTTTTCGAAAAGTAGAATTTCAGCAAGAAAATTTGAAATCCAGACGGGTAACACTAGCTAAGGAGATAGCATTTCGTGATGGTTTAACAATTACTTGGGAGGCATGTAATAACTGTTTAATTTTTATCAAGATTTACTAAAAATTTGATTTTAACCTCCACCAAACAGAGGCAAAATCAAAATAAATTTGAATTTCGATAATATACTAATTTTAAAAATTCTCCGACGATTGTACGCTAATCGAATTTACAAATTGCTTATATCATTTCGAAACTTATTTCAAGAACTACATTATGGGCATATCGAATAGTTCAAACATATATAATAAATAGTTAAAGATACGTTAAACGTGAGTCTTTAAAAAGACGTCTAACTCACATTTAAAAAAAAAAAAATCAATTATTTCATTAACATCTATTATTTTTGCGATACAAATTTCTCAATGTAATTTTCATCATTTTATTAGGAAATTTTCAAAATTTTACATTCGAAAAAGTCATATCACATGTAAATTTTCGGATATAAAATTACATGGAGTATGATTTTTTTGGACGTAAATTTTCGATTGTAAAAATTCTCCCAACTTCTTTAAAAGTTCGATTGTGCCCCCCCTCCAAACGTTCAAGTTCTGCGTTCGCCCCTGGTAACAAATAGCTGTGTGAAACTATCTACCATTGTCCCAACCAACATACTGTTTCTTTGTTTGATCCCAATTATTTTCAAAATATTTTTTTTTTCAATTACACATTCTCCAATAAAATAATATTATAGGTAAATTCAAAAAATTTCCTTATTTTTTAACAACACATTTTTCATCAATATACTATTTTAAAATGCATTATTAGCAAATAAAGGGGGCTCAAGTAGAGATTTAATTAAGATACGTTGTCTTGATTTTGTCTTCGTTTGGATATAATTTATAAATTGATTTATAAACTCAATCGAAGTTAAAAATTAATATTAGCCTTTGCTTGCTGCCTATTTTTTAGCTGTAGAAAATGAATTTTGTGATCGTTGGTACACCAACTTCGAGAATAATGTGTGAGATGGAAGTTAACAATTCCGACAAAGTGGGACCCTACAATGGTAGTTTTTTTTTCCTAAAAAATGAGAGGAAATGGGAAACAAATAGATACTTAACCACATATTCATAACTTTTATTGATTTTCGGGCAATGTTGCAAGATTAGAGAGAATAAGTTGGGCGAAGAAGAGAGTTCTCTGAAAAACGAGATTACAATGGAAATATGGTGGTGTTGGTGATGGGGTGGAGGAAGGCTGTAGGACGGGGAGGTGGGGTTGATTGGAGAAGAAATGTATTTTTTAAATAATTTTAGATGGGGCTCTTTTGCACCTTTTAAAAAGATTTGAAACTATGCCTGCAATTTCTTTCTTCCATTCTTTTCTTTTTTGTTATCCAAAGAGGATGATAAATTCATCGTTTTACAAGGTTTTAATGTAGGAAATGGACGGTAGGTACGATTTGCACGTTGTTTACTTGATTTGAGTGTGAAATGTGTCAAATTGAAAGGATATGAACTATTTAGACAAAACATGCAATGTGACCGTTGAAAATCAAACACAAGGCGAGCCTTTCCGGCTTTATCATTGGACTATACGCGTTCATGTAAAAGAAAATCTCAAGTTTTAATATTTAATATACTTGTTATTGGCCTGTTTGGGTAAGATTAAAATCCGAGTCAAAGTCAAACAATTAATATTAACCACATTTTTCACGGGTCTTACATCTTTTTAACCACACATTTCAAAAACTTTTATCACAATTTACTAAAAATCTAATTTTAATCCCTACCATATATTGAAAAATTCTAAAAAAGTTTAAAATGTTATCTGAGAAATCGACCTCCCGTGCTTCCGCCACGCTTGTTTTTAACTCTATTTTGGTCAAAGTAAAAGATGAAATATTTTAGTTTGCTCGCTCTAAATATTGTTCTCATTGAATTGATCAATCTTTTATTTATTATTAAATATGTTTTTGATGTACTTGAAGTTAGACGTTTTAAAATACTACTACGAAATAACTATAGAGAAATTGATTTAAGAATATGTTACTTCATAAAATAGTTTCTTGCAAGTGAACTTGGGCTATACATCGGGCATCAATCAGCAATTATAATGATGATGCCCATGGGCCATGTTTGAGCCATATTCTTTAAATTTTATTTTTTTCGAATTCATTTTTAATTATGTATTGTCAAAAAATTATCATTACAAAATTTATTCTTTCGAAAAATGGGACTCAAATAAGCTAGATATCTTGTCATCGCAAACTAAAAGCCAAATATTTGCAAGCAAAGTCAATCGAAATTCCCCTAATAAGTTAAAGTTGAGAGGAAATAAGCATAGACAACATAATTCTTAAAGATGACAAAATTTTCAATTCCCCGATTTGCCCTACATTGCCCTGTCTCAAATGGTGTGGAAAACTCCATCCAAAGTGATTAGTCCTCATCTCGAAATCTTCGAACTTATATTCAATACTTTCATAGTGAAGATGGAGAGAGGTTGGTATTTGTTGAATGTTAAGTTCAGATCAAAAAAGTAAATGGAAGAATTATTCTAATTGACTTCTTCAACCATTTAAATTGTTTTCACAAATTGATTGTTAATTCATTTCAATCATAAAATATTTTCCCTTTTTTTCCCTAACACATCAACATATAGGTTTTAGCCAAATCGGGGTTGCTCCTATGTCATGGAATCAAAGGCTATAAACGACTTATCGATGTATAAAAATGAATGGTCAATTAAAGTGATAGTAGTTCGATAGAGTTTGGTCGAATCTTATTCCAACAATGTTGGAAATTTTGATATTTTGATGCTCATCGTAATTGGCAGGAGGTAATATGTCTATTACAATGACTACTTATTTCGTAATTATATTATATATTAGAAGTAACACAACATTTGACTTGGATATAAATTTCAAGCCATGTTATTCAACGACAACAACTAAAAAATTTGGTGCAGTAATTGAAAAAGAAATGGAAATGTAAGAGGAATTTCTATAATAACTACAAAGGTTTTAGTCAAATCGGATCAACAAAAATATAGTGTATAAAGAGATTCTCATTGAATAAAAAGTTCATTCCACATAAACAATTTTTTTTAACTATTTTTTATATTCACAAATTTTCAAATATTATTTTTACGACACTTATAAAGTATTTTAGTATAATGTGCAACGTATATTCAATTGTGACCAGTAACTTTAAGTCTCCGTTCGGTATGGATTAAAATTCAATTAAAATTGAAAATATAGTCGTTATTGGGTCTCACTCGTCTAGTAAAAGTCAACAATAACGACTAATTTTTCAATTTTAATTCGATTTTAATCTCTTCCGAACGGGAATATTGTTTTAAGTTTAACAATAGTTTTTAGAAAAATACCAAAAATAAAAAAGTGAAAATATAATTTTACAGCTAATCGGACACTGCGGATTGTCTTCCAACAATATAGGCAATGTATTAATACGCCAGCAAACGGTGGCGGACATCCGATTGCAATGTCCCTAAAATATTGTAAACCGCACCCGAAAATTCACTCCATTTTTTTTTTTATAAATTTACACGATTACCCCTACAATCATTAATTTTATTCTTTGTTCGCTCCCGTGTTGTATTCGAATTTTTTGAATTTTGGTCCCCCCCCCAATTTGAATTTTACTGAATTGGGAATGTACATCGAGAAATTAAAGATGGAATAATTAATTTTCATAATTAAGTAATTAAAGAGAGAATAATTATCATTAATTCTAATAATAATTTAAATATAGACAGAAACAAATACGAGTTACCTACTGGTTATATCAATCTCGATCAGTGATCTAAAAGAATGAAATGTGTTGTATTACTCATCACAACCAAACACATTAATGAAAATACGATCATGATCTCTTGATTTTGCAATTTTTTACCACAACCCACAATATAAGGTGGTAAAAATTTCACTACTTTCTTGTAACTTTAAAATATGATCTACCAATGAGTGAATTGTCCAAATAGTCACTGAACTTTACGCTTGCTTCCAAGAGGTCACTGAACTTTTAAAATCACCCAAGTCATCACTGAACTTTGCAAAATATTTCCACGAGGTCACTGAACTTTAAAAATCACCTCATTCATCACTGAACTTTGCAAAATATTTTCACGGGATCACTAAACTTTACAAAAGATTTCTTAGGAGATCATTGAATTAGTGACCACTAGGAATAGGAAACCTTTTGCAAAGTTTAGTGATCATGTAGAAACTTTTTGCAAAATTTAGTGAAGAATATGATAATTTAAAAGTTCAGTGACCTCGTGGAAATCTTTTGTAAAGTTCAGTGATGACTTGGGTGATTTTTAAAGTTCAGTGACTCATTGAAAGCATGTCGTAAAGTTCAGTGACTATTTGAACAATTCACTCATCTACCAAGTGTCAATCATGTAAATAAAATCAATTTCGAAACCAAACATATCGACCTAAAAAAACCCGGCTTAATTAGTCTTAAACCCGCCTCTAATGTCGGTTTTAGTATTGAGTGCCTTTCTTCTGCATTCGTGTGTGGGACTCAACAACTAGCTGACCAGACGAATGAAGTTTTAGAGAGAGAAAGCATAAGAATATTACAATACAGCACAGACCAGCAGGTTTTAGAGAGAGAAACAAACAAAAGCAACCCATACCATTTCATCTACACGTACTTGTATACATACACGTATTTTCATAGATATTGTATTCGAATATAAGTGATCATAAGGTGGAATTTTGTTAGATAGAGAGGAAAAAGGTATTGTTAATTCATTTGCATAATCGGAGGAGAAAAGGTTGTGGTGGATATTGAAATTCCTGAGGATCTGATCTGACTCAGCCAGTCAAGGCAAGGTCGGGTCTTCGTTTTAATGAGTTGAAGAGCAGGAGATCGAATTTCTCGCGAATTTAGTCATGGTAAGTTGATGCCTAAAATGACTCCAATGGTTGGATTTCTGATTTCTAGTTGATTGCTTTTTGACTGATTGAGCTTTTCTTCCCCAGTCAATTTTGTTTCAGTTTAGAGTGCATCTGGATTTTTCTTTATTTTCTCCTTTTGTTATTGTAATTTGAATTTTTTCTGTTCAAATATTAATTTATGGTGAGATAATATGCATATACATACTTGCATACATTGAAAAGATTTTTGTTGGTGTCAGCAGCTGTATCTATCTTTCCTTATTTGTTCTCGTGTCCAAGATAAGATTAAATTATGGAAATCAAGCCCGGGAAAAAAATTGGTGTTTATTTTCTAAAGCTAACTAAATATTTGCTCAATTGAAAAGGAAACATTTCGGGTACAGAAAAATCAATCAATTTGATTAACTGATGTGTAGAACAGAAGCTCCAGATTGTTTAGTCAGGAAATAAGTTGGTAGCAGTTAATGGAGTTAAAAGTTGCTGCTAACAGGTGATAGATTTGCAAGTTGATAAGCAGTGTATTATCTTTGGGATTATTTCTGTTAAGCATGAATATGCTACTATAGAAGGTAGGTGGTTCTTCTAATTATATGACAACATAGAATTTAATGAATCAGTTTGCTTGACCAACCTGCGTCTCCATCCTTTGACAATAGGCTACCGAAGGAAATCGCACCAGGATCCTACTATGATTAATAATGCACAATGGATTGACCAACATGCCCAGGAAATACCACACAATTCTTGTAATGTTTTTATGTGGGTATCATAAAATGTTAACAGTAGTTATTTCTTTGGTTACCCCTATTAAAAATTTCTTCGCTGGCTCCAAGTCAAAATGAAAGTGAAATAATATCTTCTTTAGATATTAAATTCTACTTAAGAAACTTACAGGAAAACATAACTCAAAACAAGAGTGCTTATATTCTTCCAAAGCTGTCTGTATTAGTAGTTTCACCAAAAGTGCATGTTAAAATTGCATTGTAAATCTGTACTTTTTGGGTGCGTTGTGTTCCTATTATGTGTATATTGGTTGGAAGGGAATCAGGACTTTAAGTTGATAATTCAGAAATGTGGCTTGCAATTTATGATGTTTTTGCATGTTTTACTTGAAGTGCTTGTTTCTATTATTGCTTTAACAATACTTCAGTCCAAGTCAAGAGGCCTTGCTTCCAGAATTCCAACCTATTTTTTATGCATGTTTATAGAATTGTTTCTCAATATCAATTCATATGTGACAGAAAGTGCACTCCATTTTTGAGATACCTTGTCCCTTTTTCTTTTAGTTGTGGAGGTGGATGGATTGAACATACTACTTTTTGCTTCTGGAAGCGACTTTTGTGTCATTAATTGTGTTTATCTTGGATATATTATATGGATGTATATGACATGACATTTTTGGACGTCTTCAGTCTCTGGAAAACAGGTTAATAGTACACAGTCGCACGTCTAATGTCAGTCTTCTTTTTCTTTTTTCTGTTTGTTTTGCAGGCAGCACCAGTTAACATTATCGTTGGTTCTCATGTATGGGTTGATGATCCAGTCTTGGCATGGATTGATGGAGAAGTAACCCGATTAGATGGTCAGGATGTTCACGTGAATACTACAAATGGGAAAAAAGTGAGTGCTCATATGCTATCGGCTTAATTTTTTTCTGTTCACACCCATATATATGACCTGCTCCCCACAACTGTTATTCTTGGTGGAGACACCAACTTTGTAGGTGGATTCCACAACTATCAGAACTGGCATATGCATTGTCAAAATATATTCCATTGAGTTAGAAATTTATAATTTATATCACGTTAGATGTAACTTTGAAAGTCATGAAGTTAATATTTGATAGCAAGGGAGCGTGATCTAATGACCATTCGGAATATTGAAAAAGCCAAGTAATATATACACCACATGTTGCCTAATTTCTAGTTCAGATTAATTTTCATTTGTCATTAACTTAAATTCATGAAAGAAAGCTGGTAAGAAATGCTGTCCAATTTGGTAATGATGATTTTTTTTTTTTTTTTAAATTGAAATGGTGAGCCTATGTTGCTATCGCAAGATTTACTGTCGTAAATTGGACTAGATAAGTAGGCTGTTTCTCGTTAAGTCTCTTTGCAACAAAAAATTATAAAAATATGATGACGGGGATAATGAAATGAAATGGAAAAGTTTTTCTTGATAAAAAATTCTCGGCAGGAGCCTCACAGTGCTCAGAGAGATCTTAGAATAAAATGCTTTACGGTGTGTTGCCATGTATATGAAAACTAACATACCAGAAAGTTCCTGATCCCAGAAAAAAAAAAGATCATTATGCGTGTTTCATTTCCTGTGTGCCTATTTTGATATTCTTCCTAATGGTTAAATGTAAGTTATGTTTTTCTCTTTTAATTTAAGCTCAATTAGTCCTATAATTATTGAATCATTATTATTTATCACTTTCTTACCAAGGTCACTCCCAGAAATATAGCCATCCCTGCCCCCTAAAATTAATCCCAGGAGCCTCTTATCCAAGCACTCAAATGTAGGGCGTTGCCCATTTTTATAGGAGCTCCACTCCTGTACCATGAATAATGGTATCTCATCAACTATATCGTACGTAAATTGCTCCAAGTTGTTCAATCATTTACAACAAGTCCTTCAACTATTGGAGGGTTGTGGAACAAATAAAAACTCCTCGTGGCCAAGTGAATTGGAGCTATAAATTCATTTTTCGTCATATACGTTGCCATATTCTACTGTATTAGTAAAAGTTGGTTTTTGAAGTTTCAGCTTCTCAGGTTCCTGCCACCTCATGTGCTTTAATCATGCAAAAGAATTTCCTGTAAATTTATATTTCTACTTGAATCAGATATATTCAGTTTCGTTTTACTCTTTGTTCTTTAACAGCTGGTTTATTTATATGTGTTCTTGAAAGCTTTATATGTAGTATTGTTTCTGAAGAATTTTTTTTTTTTTGACCGCGAGTTCGTAAATTACATTCTAAGTCAATAGCTTTCTGACTTAGAAACTGTTTTCCATTGTTAGTCTATAAGTATTTTTTCCCATGTCAGTATAGATATCTTAAGGCCTGTGATTACAGGTTGTTGCAAAAGTCTCAAAAGTGTTTCCGAAGGACACTGAAGCTCCACCTGGAGGTGTAGATGACATGACTAAGCTTTCATATTTACATGAACCAGGAGTTCTGCAAAACCTGGCTGCTAGATATGAACTTAATGAGATATATGTAAGTCATCTGATTTTCCAGCAGTGAACTTATAAAGAAATGCTTGATGAATTAATAATTAAAATTAATTTAAATGTTCTAATTGTTGATTTAATTTCTTTCCCAGACATATACTGGAAATATTTTGATTGCAATAAACCCTTTCCAAAGATTACCTCATCTATATGATACTCACATGATGGAACAATATAAAGGAGCTGCACTTGGAGAGCTTAGCCCACATGTTTTTGCAATTGCAGATGTTGCTTACAGGTGATATTGAAATACAGAAATCTCTTATTTTTGGTGAATGGGGGGATGACATACCTGTTGACTACTGCTGCTATCAGGGCAATGAAAAATGAGGGGAAGAGCAACTCCATTTTGGTCAGTGGAGAAAGTGGTGCTGGTAAAACTGAAACAACAAAAATGCTAATGAGATATCTAGCACATCTGGGCGGCCGGTCTGGAGTAGAAGGACGAACTGTTGAACAACAAGTTTTAGAAGTAAGATGAAGTTTACTTGTATGTAGCCTGCGTTATTAAAAATAAAATAAAAATACAATTGTTTTGCAAATTCACTCACTTGAGTCACGGATTTCACCAGTTTGGTTTTTTTGGCAATAAATGACAGTCAAATCCAGTTCTTGAAGCGTTTGGAAATGCTAAAACTGTCAGGAATAACAATTCTAGGTGAGTAATTGTGTGAACTTCTATTTGTGAAAATGGAATTAACTACATATTTATTGATCATGCTGGTGTAATTAAACTGAACTCGTTTGTGTGAGTTTTTGTTTGTTCA
>CAIGRF010130312.1:18863-30354 GCA_903798235.1 Fraxinus ornus | reverse complement strand
CGCGATTGTTATCATATAGGCAAGGCCAACATAATACAAAACACTGAATGCATTCAAATTTATGAAACTTTTCAGCAACTATTTTAAAAAGATCTTGGCTTAAACACAATGGTAGAGTGCTTCAAAATGTGCAGACTGAACTGCCCTCCCTTCTCGCTGGTGTCTATCTTTGACTGCCCGGGAGGAGGCAACAGCTCAAAATTCTGCACCAAACGTCCCAAAGTAATGCCAAGAATCGGCAATGCAAGTATGATTCCAGGGCAGCTTCTCCTACCGACACCAAATGGGAGATACCGGAAGTCATTCCCATTGGCCTCGACTTTGGAGTCCTCTTCCAAGAATCTTTCTGGCCTGAACTCTTCAGGTTTCTTCCACTGAGCCGGATTGTTTGCTAGCCACCAAGCATTGACCAAGATTTTGCTTTCGGCAGGAATATCATATCCCCCAAGTTTGGCGTCGTGGAGGTTCATGTGGGGCACGAGAAGAGGAATTGCCATACGGAGACGGAGTGTTTCTTTGATCACCGCCTGAAGGTATGGGAGTTTTTGGGTATCGGGTTCTGTGACTTGCACTCCTGGTCCGAGCACGGTGTCGATCTCTTCACGGAGTTTCTTCTGGATCTCTGGGTGATTCACTAATTCTGAAATACCCCATTCGATTGACCATAATGTTGTTTCGATTGCTGCCATGAATAACACAAGTAAATAATTAGATGGTTGCTAAAAAAATAAGACAAAAATCAAGAATCTAGCTTCTTTTTCATTCAGAATTATTGTCCATTCAATCATACCAAACATCATTTAAGTCACTATGTCACTATCACGTAATAAAATATTATACCCATGTTTGGTTTTAATAAAAATAATTTTTTTAGTAAATTTTGATAGAAGTTAGTAAAATATATGATTTAAGAATTGATGGGAGTTATGAATCTCGTTAATGTGTGGATGAAAATAAATTTTAAAAAACGAAGATCAAACAAGGACTACAACTATTCAACCAGAAAATTTTGAACAATGCTTGGTGTACAATAATTTTGACAACGTGTCATGTTGTTATTGGACAATTTAAAAAATAATTAATCTTTTCAACCAATACTTTTACGTCACAACCAACATTGTCAACAATGATGTGCAACAAATAACATAATTCAAAAAAATTGTCCACTCCTTCGCACCAAAAGTATTACCGAAGTCATCATCACGTCCACCTTAGTAGCCTATATAAAATATTACAACTCTTTTATCAAAAGTTCAACATATGACCTCTACTGCAGCTATACCAACCTCAATTTCATATACTCAAACCACCCGATTAACTACACGGTCCCTAATTCTCCAACCACCAGTTAGGTCAAAATTTAATAGCAAATGACTACTAATATTTTTAAAAGGTTAGAAATAGGACTAAGGCCATGGAGTTGAAAAGAAAGAAAATCCAATAAATTAAAAACGTACCAGCAACATTGATGTTCTCAACAATGTAGAGGACATTATCCTCGTTGATCTCTCCCTTTTGCTGAGCTTCAAGAATGTGATCAATGGCACATTTGAGACCGTTGTTGTCCATTGGCTTTGTACTTGCAAGCTTCCTGTCACATGAAAACTACCCGTTAAAATTGAGGAGCAGTGTTTTGCTAGCTCAAGACTCGTTTCTTGACTTATTTTATTATTTTTATAAAAAAAAACGATACGGCTCGTGCTCGTGCTCGTGCTCGTGAAACAAGCCAAACGGTCGAGTCGAGCATTGTTTGTGTCCATATGAGCTGAGCTCAAGGGGAAAAAAACTTACTTTCTTTCATCAACGAAATAGTCCTTGAAGAGTTGTAATCTTCTGTCCTTAACCTCCTTGCAGATCTTGAGGTATCCTCGTAAGAAAGGCCTCAAAATGGGAATGAAATCTCCATAATTATACTCAAAGCTTTGAGCCAATCTACTCCTTTCACCATTCAATGCTTTGAGCTTTACAAAAAGAGGATCCTCTTCACTCTCAAACCTTGTATCAAACATGATTCTGTACATGTTGTTGTACATCATCAATTGCAATCTCCTCCTCAAAACAATCCCATTAGTGGCGGATTCAGGGTTCTTCTTCACATCCTCAATCACGGCCGCCACTTCAGCCTCCCACCCTTGTCGGTACTGCTGCACAACCTTGTTGGTGAAAAAGGGCACCGTCATGATCCGCCGCATCTTGCGCCAGTGCTCGCCGTAGACGGTGAACACCATGTCTTGGCCTTTACCGGTGAAAATGTCGAAAACGACGTTCCTTGTGCGTGAACCGAACTCAACTCCCTGTGTGTGCAAAACATCCTTTGCAAGGTCTGGCGATGAAACCACGACGAGATTACGTTGGCCCATTCTGAGCAAGAATATGTCACCGAATTTCTTGGCGTATTCGGTTAGATTTCGATGGTTCAAATCATCGCCGACTTGGAGCCAATTGCCGAAAACCGGAACTGGAATTGGGCCCGGAGGGAGCTTGAAGCGTTTGCCACGTAGTTTAGAGATTACAGTGGCAACTATAATGGCGGAGAAAAGTCCCAGAAGGGTCTTCTCTAGAAGAAGAAGATCCATAATTGGACGTAAGCTATCAAGAAATGGTGATTGTGTGGTGTCTCAAGGCGGAGGAAGTGGTGTTTTGTGTTCGAACAACGTAGTGGATGATGATTCTTTTATAGAAGGATGGCACAGGTTTGGTGGATGATGAAGGCATGGCGGGGCCCTCACAGCTGCTGTTGGTCTCCAATTTAACGACGGGACTTCGGGGTGGAATGGACGAGATGAGCGCGGTAGGTACGCGAGTTTGGTGAGTCGCACTCAACTTGTAATTTGACAACTACTACTTTGTACATCTTTGAAAATATTATAAATTACTTATCATTTTTAATTTAATTTTAATTATAATCACCATTACTATCCACTTATATTTCCGGCAAACTATTACTTTTTTTCTATAATCTCTTTATAAGAAATATAAGGAGATAATAATGAAATTCAAATACACCTTGACTTTAGAGAGACAATTTTTAATTTGTTTCTATTGCATGTTTGGCAAAAAATTAAATTGCAATTTAAATATGTAATCACTTTTTGGACCCACAATTTATTACTTATTTTTATCAACATATTCTTTGGGATTCGTAGTATAAATTTCAATTTAATCATTCTCAGACGAATAATTAATGTCTCTTCTCGATACTATCCAATTTATCTTTTTATGTCGAATAGAGTTTTTTTCTTAGGTTGTCGTATTATTTAATTGTGGGACAACCATCAATTTATGCTATCTCATCTTGGTTAGGAAAAAAATTGTGTATACGATGTATGAGAAATTTATGAATTTTGATATCATATTAAAATTTGAGTTACATTTTAAAATGTCATTTAGTTAAGTTGAATAATTCAAGTTATTATATATTAATTAATTATTTATAATAATTCAATATGAAACTTATTCCTTAATATTATTAATATAATATGTTTACATTTGCAAGCTTCGTCGTCATTAAGTGCAAATCATGACCTAATTTTACTCAATAATTTTCATTTTTCCCCATTTTATTCAGTTGGGAGTGGTAGGTAAGATTTTGACGTACTATAAGGTGCAATCAAGTGGACCACTAAAGTTCAAGAAATCATGGATCACTGCACTTTGCCACAACCAGAGTAGGGGGCCTGCCGCAACCCACCATGATCCCGCCCCGCTTTAACCGAATATGAGAATAGAGTAAGATAACAAAAACACCCAACAGAATGAGGGTGAAAATGATCGATCCGTCCCATACCAGTCCCATTGACATACCTACACTTAAAAATCTCTAATATTTTTAACCCATGTAATGAATTTTTTATTTTTTTCTTTGAAAATTAATTTATCAATATGTTTGAAACTACGGGACATTTTCTTTTTATATATTTTTTTAGAATTACATTTCATTATCATTATCACATTCTTAATTTTTAATTTACCGTCAAATTATTTTGCATTATATTCATACTAAACAGCCTAAAGTGAACGACCGTACATTCTAAATCATTCTCTAGCCTCTACTATTTTGTCAATTTAGATTTTTCCATTTTAAGTATTAAATTTTTTAATTCATTGGATTGAATTAGAATTTAATTGATAACCCGAAACCAACCCCAATCTCATCTCAAATTTGATTTTCCACCCAGCCAAGCCAAATTGAACTTTAAAAACCAATCCAAACTGGTTGATGTGGTTTGGAATAGTCTGTTTGAGCGATTTGGGATAGTTTTTTCCAACCCAGTTAAGCCTCACCTTGCTCCTGCATCGCCACACATTACACTTTTTAAAACACTTTTTTCAATCATATATTTACACAATAAAATATTCTACAGATCACCCAAGACTTTTCCCTACTTTTTAACCATTCCTAAAAAATTCACTATTTAAAACAATGTTTTTCCAAAAATAAAAAGACTACCAAACATGGACTAAGTGACTTATTCAACAACATAAATTAGTCACATTCAAGAGATTGAGATCATGATTTAATTTAAGAATGTGACAAAATTATGCTAAAACATCGTCTAGAACCATTAGAATAACCTGGTTTCAATTTATCAAAGTTTTTTTTCTAGACAAATATTGCCTGGATTCTTAACATGTTAAACATCCTACTGAGATGACATGTGGAATCAATTCTCAGTAATGTAATATCATAACTGATCCATATTTATTCCTTGTGATGTCAAAAGGTTGTCTCTTAGCCATTTTCAAAAATAAAAAGCTTTTGACGTTCTCAGTAATTAATAACAATGAAAACAGTACATCTGACTCTCGCCAAACTTTTTGACAAAGCTCATTCTCTTCATAACTATCCTCACAGAAGTGGATACAGCTATTCTTCTTATACTGAGCATGGGGAGAAAGTAGTAAAATTGATCTACTTAAGAGATTCTGTAAAAGATATCAGGTACTTAACAGGTATTAAACAAAGAGTTCCAAAGAACAGCAGATTGTTATCATGTTCCAGCTTTACGACGACCAACTTGAGCACGAAATCCAGCCTTAATTGGAGCAACAGATCGCCCAGAACCGCACTACAATAAAAGTTAAACGAAATACAATAAGGAACCCTTGGGACAAAACAATGCACAACTACAAGACCGTGGACCCCAAAAAGGCACACAAACATTTCAACCTTAAATTATAAAAAGGTTTGCACTTCTCACGAAGCATGAAAATTTCAAATTCGGAACACAAATAGGATTGGACATTGAATGGCAAGTTTATATGTCCTATCATAGGATCAAAGCAACAATGGCTGTCAAAGACACTGTATAAAGATCCAGAGTTATCCATTTAACCTTTGGCCTCAGAACATTCTAAAACTCTTCAAGTAATGAAATCAGACAATGTAGGCAAATCATTGATCATCACAGGCCTTTATCAAGAAACACAATGAATTGTTTCTCTAGATAACAACTGATAAGGGTTCAGCTAATATCACAGGAAAAGTGGAACTGTGAAAAGAAATTATAGACAGGGAGCTACATAATTAGTGCTCAAGCACTGTGAATTTAACCTGAGGCCTCAGATTATTTCAATATTCTTCTTCAATATATCCAGTCAGACAATGTAGGCAAATATTTCATTCATCACAGGCCTCAGGAAAAATCAACTACTATTGGCTTCTCAAGAGTCTTCCAGAAAATGAAGTTAAACAAAGCCATTATTTGAGTTCTCCTCTGATTTAACATGAAGTGTGCTCAAAAACAAACATGAAGATGAGACATTACCTTCTCACATCTGAGAAAAAAGAGACGGTTCTCCTTTGAAAGGACAGTATCCGGACTTTTGCAACCATTGCATATGACATAATCATCTGGAGACATTATTTGCAAACAATCATGTTCAAGAATTCCTCATAAACAAAAGACAAGTGCTGCTGCTTCAAACAACTTAGTGACACATCCCCAAAATAGAACACAGAAATAACAATACAATTACACATGCAACGGTGCCAAGTAAAATAACGTCTTCAAAGTCAGTTTTTAGAAAAATCAACTTCTACATGAAAAAGAAACTGATAATAGAAATATAGCAAGATTATACTTCTTTCCAAAATATATTTGATATTCGTATTATCAATTACGTGTATCTTATTGCATTTAATCTAATTGTCTTCACCAAGAATACGGCAAAGAATAAGAATTTACTGATATAGCGCCGCAGGATTCCCTCAAAGTTCTTGGGTGCGAATCTCCCCTTGACTACCAATCTCTGTTGACCATCAAGTGATCCACTTGTTCCCATCTCAGCCAGCAAAAAAGTCATAACATGCTCTGGTTGCCTGTGCATCCTATACACAGGAACACCACATTGAGAGAGTTATAATCTAAGATACTCGTGTCCAGAAGGGGCAAATATAAAGCAACATTAGAAATGTTACCAGGCACAGACAGCAAAAAAAAAATTATTCTACTATAGGAAAAAGAGAAACTGTCACCAGGTACAAAAGGAACAAGGACTTGGAAATCAAGAAAATCAATATGTAACTTCCAACGTGCAAAAATCATGCCCCATATTCTTGTGCAAACCAAAACACTCAAAAAATGAAATAGGAGAATTAAGGGTTTGTTTGAGCCCTATTTTTTAGGAAAAAAAATTTTGTAACAGTGATTTTTTTTGGGGGAAATGTGCAGTTAAAAAGGAAAAGTTTTGGTTCACGTGTAAAATTATTTATTGAGAGAATGTGTAGTTGAAAAAAAGTTTCTTAAGAATGGGATTCATACAGGGGTTAAATCAAATTTTGTCCCCTTTTGGCATCACAGATTTAATGAAGTAATCTATCGGGCTCTAATGGACCAAATTATTAACAAAAAAGAAAATTATCAACAGGCAAAGCTGGAATAATTTAACGAAGAGGACATGACATACGTTTTGCAAAGATCCATGAAATTAACAAAAACAGTTTTCTTCGTGCCTTCACGAAGAACTTGAGGAGGCCTCATAACAGTCCTACGCCGATCTCCAGCAAGCTCAGGATTATTTTCACGGAGGATGTTGAACACTCTTCCTAGAAGCTGTACAAGGATATTTAAAATGAATTAAACGTACTGAAGAGTGGATATTGATGAAGAATAGAAAGAAAGAAAAGATCAAGTTCCACACAATTTAGCTCCTAATATAAGAAATGTTATAAATTTATTAAAAAAAAGAATAACAAGAACACGCTAAGTTTTATTCCCAAAAAATAGGTCAACCAAATGAATCATTTTCCACCATTCTATTGAATTCAAAGTCACTTTCAGTCAATAAGTAAATTGGAATTTGGAACTTGTGCGATTTTGTTATTTTGGACAAATTCTTACTTCTATGCTGCTGAGATTACATAATAATACTAAGTGGGAGCGTCTTTACATTTATGCAAGGCATCTTTGACCTTCTAAGACATACTTAATCATCCACAGTTGGTATAACATTCACTTGTTGACAGATAGCCCCTGTTTGATGAGTAAAATCTTGATTTTTATCCAAGTCAAAGTCAACAATTAAATTTGACCACACGACCCACAACTTTTCAACCACACATTTCAACAACTTTTATCAAAATCTACTAAAAACCAAATTTTAACCCCCCGCCAAACATAGGCATAATCTCATTTAGTTTTATATATTATTCTATAGACATGAATCTCCCCGAAACAGTCGATTCATCTTATGAAGAGCGTCCTTCGATGATCCAAAAATCAATACACAAATATAGTTGATCCAATAAATGTGATATAAATATTGTCTTCCCAACTCTGTAAGTACAATATAAGGGTAAATTAGGGCCGCACTCCCCAACCTTTCACAAAGTGTGGTTGTACGTAACCAACCTTCAAAAATGAGGATCTATGTCCACAAAAACAAAAATATGTGAATATTGGTCCTCAGCAAAATTGTCAACATGGATGATAAAATTGCATATGACTTAAAGTTGGAGGGAAAAACTATCAAACCACTTAACAATTGTATCAAATTCAACTGACAATCACCATTCATTTTAAAGTCCACATTGACAATTCGATCAAGTGGAGACCCAAATTCACATATTTGAATTGGTTGGGGACTCAGAACCTCACTATTAAAGGTTGAAGACTATCACAACACCATGTAAAATGTTGGGGAGCCCATCTCTAATTTTCTCATAATTTTACAACCTAAAATCCCTGCAAAATTTCTCTATTTTGTCCAAACCGCTATATGCATATACATTACATTATCTTCAAGTCCTCGAATTTTATATCCTGATGACATGGAAGTACCAAAAATATGGCTTCAATATGTTCACTTTTAACATAAATAGGTTTTATAGCTCACAAAAAACCAACTTAAGAATGTATAAAAATAATGAGAATAAATGACTTTCTAATGCTACAGGAGAGATCCTACTGGTACAGGTAACATGACAAAAGTCTCAGGATATTTCTGGTTCATGCTTTTATCACAATACCATGAGCATAATCATGATAAGCCCATAGAATAAACTTATATTGATTTTAAAAAAAAAAGACACAAACCAGTAAAATATACCTGACAAACCTAACCAATCAATCGAACAGTAATCTTTTTCCTACACCCACCATACAGCAAAATTGAAGGTAAGCCTATTCAAATGCGATTTGGCCCAAATCATATGAAGTGATAACCTCAGAGCATTCCATTACAATATGTCACACGCCATACTCGCATAAGAATCACCAGTGCATGAAAGCAATATTGAATATTACATATTTGTTCTACCATTTCACTTTTATTCTGGAATTCAACGGCAGCTTACAAGGTCGGAAATCATGAAAGAAACTCACAGCCATATGCATGCGCAAGTAACCAAAAAAAAAAAGTTCACCCAGTAAACATCATCCTAAAACTCTACATGTATGATTAAGAATGACCCATCAAAACTAAAGATTTCCAAAGCCAATTTCAACTAAAAGATCAAATAGAAAACTAAGCTCCAGCATAACATGTTACAATACGCATTTGCAACAAAATGGTTGCAGTAAGCAAAGCCTGAAATTTTCACTAAGCACTTTGACCTGAGTATACAAATTAGAAAAATAAACTTACTTCCTCGTACTCATAATCCCTGTCACTTCCATCCCATGGATATTGTTGAAGAACAATCCCCTCTCCCTCTTCATCTTCTCCAATATCTAAAATTTGGGAAAACATAACTTAATTGTTAAAGAAGCTTCACAACCCAGTTAACAGAAGACATAAAACAATGTAGCCTCAAATAAAAAGCAGTTATAAACAAACATCTCACCGTCCAAATCATCCCCCACATTCTCTTTCTCATCACTTAGAAGATCTGTATGAACCTGAAACAGTTCAAATGATGTCAAATACAAATCATTACTTGAAAATAATTTTTTCATTCAGAATCAGAATGTCAGATAATATGATAAAACCACTAACCGGTTTCTTCTTCTTCTTTTTCAGACCAGCAAATGATGTTTCAAGACCATCAGAAACTGCAGAATTCAGTAAACATACACAGCATCATAACACAATTGTGGGCCAGTAAAAAAGTTGCAGAAAGGGAACAAAATGTACACGAAATCATGAAAATTAGATTGCTGAATTAAATTACCAGACAGGCTCTCAGTTTTCTCAGCCAGATTATCAACAGTATCATCTTCTGCAGGATCTTGAATCACGACCTTCTTCTTTTTCTTCTTCTTTGTAGGGTCAAAAGGAGCAATCTGAAATAACAAACAATTGACCTGAGTCTCTGGATATTCAAATTCCATGGGGATAAAAATACCTGTATTTTTTACTACTACTTACGAGAACTTTTCTAGAAAAAATCAGTATCTTCAGATAACTTAACTGACAAGAAACCAAGCAAATCAAACTGTCCAAAACGTCTTTAATCCTAACCAATTCTAACTTTCATATCCAAAAGAATCAAAGAAATGTTATTATTTCCACTTCTAAACTAACATAATTTTATTCACACCATTTTCGTATTCTGATGCTGTTTAAGGGCCCGCTTGGAAGTTTTTTATTCACCTGTTTTGAGTGGCACTGTTTATGAGGTGTTGGTAGAACCTGTGCTTGCTAGTTTTTTTGGGCACCAATTTTGGATGGTTTAAAAATCACCTAAAAATGGTGTAGTGTAATTTTGTGCCGTTCTCTTGAACCACCAAATTGGCGATTTTTGGCCGTTTCTTACATTCTTTTTTTAATTTTACCCTTCATGAAATAATTCTTTCCAACCAATATATGTTGTTCAAAACTAAATATAAGATGAAAATTCATTTTGTCTAAAATTTGTTTATAAAGTAAAAATACCACTAACAAGATTAAAAATTCACAAAGCTTGATAATTATGAGCAGTAATTTACAAATAATGTCATTATAATACCCACCCAGAGTAAAAGAAATACAATTATACAATTTCTAATGTACACAATCGCAAGAAAGACAAGTTTTATGAGACAGTTGCCGGTTCAGCATCATAACACTATAACATATGATAGAAACTTACATCTCCTGCCTCCTCTTTAACCTCCTTAACTTCGTTTTGATTTTCCTCATCAGCCATGGTTGTACTTAGATCTGCAAAAAAACGATAATATAAGTTATTTCTTTCAGATTTACAGATTCAGAAGAAGGGAAAACCTAGAAAATGGAATGGTATAGAGATTACCTTGACGAAAAATGGGGGATTCTGATTGTTCAGCGGCGGATTCGGCAGATATAGGGTTTTTGTTGGCCCTAATGTCTAGATTCGTAATTCTATAATATAGTGGGCTGGGCTTATATTAGTTATGGGCTGTCAGTAAATCCAGTCCAAGTGTCCACAGAAGCCCTTAGACCATTATCTCTATTTGACTTCTTTTTTTTTTTTCAATCCTATGCATATATACTTTGGTTTAGATAAAAATCGGGTGTTTAGTATATTTTAATAAAATGTAAAAAAGTTATGGATATGACGGAATGTGTGGTTAAAATTAATTGTTGATTTCAGCTTAAATTTTATTCAAATCTTTTATCTGAACCAAACAACGACTATATTTATTATTATTCTTTTTCTTTAATTTACGATTTGTGTTGTCTTCGTATACGCATTAAAACTCATAAATCAAAATCTAAAAACAATTATCTTCACAACCGTAGTGATGGCAACGGGGCGGGGCACCCTCACCCCGTCCCACCCCGCGAATCCCCCGTCCCGCCCCGCCCCACCTTAGGCGGGGACGGGGCGGGGCGGAACTTTGCCCCGTTTCTTGTCCCGTTTGTATTTTTTTTTTATTTTTTTTTTTAAAAATCAAAAATTTCCAATTAAATACAAATTCAAAATTTTATAATCCAAAGCAAATAATACTTAAAATAACTACATCAATATACAAATTAAGCAATGAAAACAAACAATGTCCAAAATTAAAAAAAAAAAAAAACAATGTTCAATTTTTATTATTTTTTTTTATTTAACTTCGCGGGGCGGGTTGGGGACGGGGCACCC